>VZSG01000216.1:1002116-1047485 GCA_013398315.1 Nothoprocta pentlandii | reverse complement strand
AATTATTTTCTCTTAAATCTCAGTGCTATTTTCTAACTTTCTCCTTTTTTCCTTCTGAATGCAGACCAGTTATGAATACTTCCCTTGTTCGCTTTGCAAGAGCTGACAGAGCTGCTGGAAGATTTTTAGCACGCAGGTCATTGTCTGGCATGCAGGTCCCTCACCCTTTGCTAAACTGTTAATAAGAAATTCAGGAATAGCAGCATTTCCTTGTTCGCGCTTATCAAGACAAATGTTTTTGATTACTGCTATACTGGGCTTTGTTGTAACTGTTCAACACTTACATTATCAGGCATTGTACTATCAGTGTTTCTGCCTTGTCAGTTAAAATGCATTTTGCCCCCATGGTGTAATTTCCTGGAGTTTCTTTGCATTTTTTTTTTCCCTTGAGAACTAAATTAATAAGTTCTGCTTGTTAAAAAAGAACCCTCTATATCCACAAATGCATCCATTTGATGAATGCAGCTAAACATTCAAATATTCAAAACCCATTTGAATGCAGCCCTGTGCCCTGTGCTCTGAGTGTCCCTGCTGGAGCAGGGGGTTGGACTGGATGATCTCTAGGCCCCTTCCAACCTCAAGGATCCTGTGATTCCAGATGTGATCCAGCACTTTGACTGGGCTGGATGGGTTCTGACAAGATGCTGGGGCCGCGAGGGCAGAGGCGCTTTGCAGACTGCTCTCTTAGCCAGGGAGATGGTATCAGCTGCAAGGCATAAACCTAAGCAAGACTCCTGGGTTTAACTAGCACCACACTACAAAGTAATGAGTCTGTCGACATTGTGTATTTTCCTGTATTCTCAAATTTCAAATATTCTGTTATTTTTTTTCCTCACCTTTTCTTTCTACCACTTCCCAAACGTGACTCTGAAGGAGAGCTCCTCTCCCGCCTGCATTGACTCTCCTGTTCCTTTCCCACAATCTGACATTCCATTGGCACTGCGGGGCTGCAAGCTGAGCTCGCCCACCCCAGGCAGCTCCAGGCACACTTACACAAATGCTCAAATTTGTGAAGTCATTTAACAAAAAGCCTTTTGAGAATAAACCAGCGCCATGAAAACGCTACACACACGAGTTTGCTCCGTGCTCAGGTAATTGTTTTGCTTCCGACTCGGCTGGTGGTTTCCAAGAGGCTCCCACTGCCTCCCTTTGAGAAGGTTTGACTTTAAAGTTAAGTTTGCTGAAGGTCTTTTTCGGTTTGCTGACACTTCAATTTGCAGAGGTGCTGCCTACTTTCACAGGGATGGGTCCGAAGTCCCAAAGCAAGTACCTGAGGAGAAGCAAGCTGGCTGTTTATCTGACATATTCCCACGTGAGTTTCTACGTGAAAGGGAAGCTCAGCTGTGCACACTCGGTCCATGGCATGGCAATGTCCTGTCCTGACATGACCCTCTGTGAGAGGCACTTCCGAGAGCTTTTGCTTCACCAAAAGCAGCAAAAGGCAGGTTTCCTAGCACACCAATCACCCATGTAGGCAAATAACCAGTCATTACACACAGGTTTCTGCTCCCATTTTTCCCAGCTCCCTCCCACGATGCAGTTTGGCCATTTCAAACAGCTATTTCAAGCAATAATTCCATGGAGCAATTCATCCCCTCCGCAGCACCCTGGACCTGGGCCCCAGCCTCTCCACTTCAGAGCAGAGGACACTGCATTTCCACACAGCTGCCGCTTCAGGAAGCAGGAGCATTTTGCACTGCTACAGGAGGAGATGCACATAGGGTTGGGGCTGCTGCAACTGCCCAGTTCAGCCACATTCCCCCAGGAGTGACTTGTTTGGCTGCAGCAAACCGAGTTTCCTGGAGACTTGCTGCTTTCAGCTAAATGTTTTGGGGTGTTGAAGGGGACAAAAGGAATCCAGATCCAAACCTTGGCTTTCCTTTCTCTGTCCTGTGCTTCTTGGCTCCTGTTACCTGTTCATCCTCTGCAGCACAAGCCCTGACGAGGCCTCGGTCTCTCCTCCCTGGCTGCCCTGCGAGCTTCCCTGGGAAATGGAAAACCCCAGCATCAAGACTTGCCCATTATTTTTAACTCGGTATAACATAAGGGTCGGATCTCTCCTCTTGGAGAGCTGCTAACGAACGGGAAAGGTGTCCGACCTTTTCCTTCACCTGCCTTGCATGTACCTGGCAAACCACAGCACATGAGAGAGAGCTTCCTTAGAGCACTCACTAGAGCTAGGAGCAAAATCCTATTGATTTATGCAGAAAACATCTGTCATTTCCCACAGCTGGGGCTGTGGAATCTTTCATTTGCCTTTTTAAGAAAAAGGAACCTATAATGGCTTGAAAATGGCAGCCCTTTCTTCTCCTATTTTTCTTTTTACAAGATGTACTTTACACCAATGACATTAAGAGTTAAGAATAAATGCTAGAGAGGAAATATGTAAGAATATAGGGTTTAAAGCAATCTCTACATAGAGCGAAAAATCACCTCTCCAGCGGTTTCAGCCTTCTAGGTGTTTTTAGTGTTATTCCTCTGACTGCTTTCATGCAGGACATGCAGCATGGGGTTTCCTACCCCGAAATGGCAGCAACATTTCTCCCCTCCATCTTACAATGCTTTTAAATCACTTGATTTAATAGTTGCTATGCTAGTATTTCTAATTTTCTGCAGCAAATCAGATTAGATTGGATCTCAGGCAATGTACTCAGCTATTCCGTACCGAGAGCAGACTCTGGCTCACACAAAGCCCTGCGCGTGCAGCACATGCTGCTCGCTCCGCACCCGGCTCTGCTGCCACGGAGCAGGCAGCCGGCAGGGCCTGCTGCCCATCACGAGAGCGCTCTTCCTGGCCGACGCTCCCATCCGCAGCTCAGAGATAGCAGCTCATCTCGTTTCATGCAGGAAAATAAATGCATTCAGATAAGGTGAGAGGGCAGTAATTGAGTTAAGATCTGGCTGGTGTGCCGCAGCGGAGATCAGATACGCTCCTCATGCGCATGGCTGAAATTGCCACTAATAACTAGGGATGAGTGAGAAATGGGCTTTATCTTACTCTTCTCCGAGTGCTTCTCCAAGCCACTGGTTTCCAGTGCTAATTACTTAATTGGAGCAGGTAAGGGCTCTTTTGTGGTAGGGTGGCCACCTTCCCAGAAAGCTTCTCAAGGAGAAAAAAGAAAAAGTTTCCATGAAAAAGTTTTATCCCGAGGACAAGCTGTTGCCATGGCCCAGGTGTGGTGGGCATCAGGGGTGTTTCCTCTGCATCCAGGATAGGATGAGGCCTGCACTGAGCTCCATGGCTCTGCCCTGCACACTCGAGCGGGGCAGGAGCTCGCTTGGCTTCCGTGCTTCTTTCTCTCAGGATCCCGAGGATCACAGCACGAGTCACACTTTTCACATTAGTCCTTCTGATTTTCCTTGCTCTGTGCATTTTGCATCCCTTCTCTACATCCCTTGGAGACTCCTGCTGGGGGATTTGCCTCTGACCACATAAAGCATTGGTAATGCTCTCAGATTTCCTCCTCTGCTGCACACGCCGTGATGAATCCTGCATAGTCTGCACATAAGACCTTTCTTTAGCAACTGTCTCCTGCAAAAGACATTTCCCAGTATCGGAGTGCATCTTTGGGCCATGTTTTCCATGACATAAACAGGCTCCAGTGCGACTCATTGAAAGCCAGGCAGCTGAGAGCAAGCACTTCGGCATGGGAAACAGGCTCCCACACCCCTCCTAGCAGCCCTCGGACGGTTGTTTGTGCCGCCGCTTTCCTGGAATACAGCGCCCGCGGTTCAGGAAACCCCCAGCACAGGTTTCAGGAAGCTGCAAGGGAAGAGCACTGGATACCCGACGTGCACCTTCGCCCTGGTCCCACCTCAAGGGGAGCCCCAGGGCCGGACAGGCCAGCGTGGTCACTGGCACCAGGTGGAGCAGGGATCTGCTCTCCTGCACCTTCCCTCTGCCCCATGGGCTCCCTTCAAGCAACTGCTCCGGGGTCGTATCCCACATCTAAGCAGAACTGGGATGGACAGTGTCTTTCAACTGCAGCTTTATACATTAGCACGGGCTGCTCACTCCTTTCCTGAAATAGTCCTGCGTTTACAACAGCAAATACATTTTCCTTCTTTACATTTCCCATACAAAACCTTTCTGTCCGTTCAGTATCTGTTATTTTTCTAAGGAGAAAATCGTTATTACCTTGAAGCATGTCTTTATGAATTTGTTCCATTTTGTTAAAACATATGAAAACCTGCAAGGGATGATAGAAATATTAATATATGCAAGGAATATTTAAATGTACCTGCAGGTCTAACAATAAGTACATTTGCATTACCATGTTTCTTTTCTAACAATACAAAATTTTTTATCACCATAACCTTCACCTGGCAGAGTCTGAATTTATATGGATTCTCTGAACACTATCTGTAAAGGCCTCAAACAAATCTCCATGTCTAACCAAGAGGTAACCAATGTCCAACCAAGATCCTTCCACACTGGGTCACCCTGCCCGTGCAAACACGATTGGTCATCACAGCCTCCATAGTTAATCTTTTTTTTTAATCTTCAATCTTCAAAAATTTATTCATCTTAATAAACTTTCATCTTCAGCAGTGCTGCAGTGGAGTTTTCTGTGAAAAAGGATGGAAGGAAATGAAACTTTTGAGAAATACAAGGGACTAACTGTGAAAACAGAAATGCCAGGATGGTTCCTTCTCCATGGTGCTCCCGCTCCCTTTGCAGACCATTAAAAGCCCTGCCAGGACCACACGTATCTCTGGGATCTTGCTTTGCTGTGAAAATATCATTTCAGTGAGGATTTCTGCAACATTCACATCTCCAGCTCTAATTTGTCAACTAGAACTACAATTAAGAGCCCTCAAATCCCTTTTTAAGGCAAAACATCTCCTTGCTTTTATCCCAGACTTTCCTCTAGCTCTTGGATAGGAAAAATACAATTCAGGATACATCAAGGCCAGACACTTGCTGCACTGCATCTGCCGGGTGTTAATGAATAGATCTGGGTGCAAAGCAACCTGAAGAGGTGTTGCACTGACAACCAGGGAACCTTCCCAGGCACAAGGGTGCGAGCAGATTTACCTTCATCAGAATGGTCTCATGCAGATTTTGCATTCATTTACAAATAACTTTTTAATTTTTTTCAACAAGTTTTAATTGTAAACATTTAAACCAATTTCTTACTGGAAACAGCTAGGTATTTGTTCTGTGGCTGTGCAGGTGTTGTGTTCCTCAAAAATCTCCCTTCGATGGTACTCTTTCTTTCAGCTGGCAATATTTTGGCATTATTACTCAATTTTATTTTTTTCTCTGATGCTAATTCTCAGTCTCCTGAGTTGATGATGATACATGCACAAAGATGATGATTTTGCATTATGCTGATACTCATCACTAACAAGCGTAACTGCTGTTTTGGGCTAGGTTTCTTTTTCTTTCTAAGTTTGCATCCTCTGTGTTCTGCTCTAATAACTTTTGAGCTGCTTGGATAATTGCAGTTAAATTTGGCAAAGAGAGAATTTTCAAGCATATCAGATGCCGAGGAGTTTAATGAAAATGGAGGAGCCAGCAGATATTGCTACGTTATTAGGGAAGAGGAATCACTTTCAGGGAATTAATTCCAGGTAGGGTATCAAGGCCTTGTTATAGAGGAACACAGTGGAGAATCCAAACACATTAGGAGCAGACTTCCCGAAGAGGAAGTTCCTACTTTGTCTGCCTCCAAATCCCCATTTTGTTATTAGCATCTGTTAATAAGTATATATTGAGGGACAGTCAGAAACTACTGGACTGACACAGCAAGACATTGAATAGATATCTTTTTACTCACCTCTTGTTCAAAGTGACATGTGAATGAAATTTCTTTGGGTTCACCGGCATCCTTTAAGTTTCAAAACAATGATCCAAATTAGGTTTGGTTCAATCCTCTGTTATTTATCTAAATTATTCAGTCCTGAGGATAGGAATGCTAGCTACATAGCCAAGGACAGTGATGATGAACTTCCAGATGCTCTCTTCTTTTAAAGACATGTAGATTTTTTTTTTTAAGGAGGCAAGTGGAGGTGTTTGCATTTTAGTTCCAATTAAATGGAATTTTACTTATGTGGTGCTTTAAGCATATGCATTACAAACACATAGTAGCCTTCCACCTTAGGAGCTCATAAAAATACTCTGGAAAAGAGCAACAGAGCAGAGAAGCCAGTGTGGTGTGTTCCATGGAAGGGTTTGGAGGAGATTCAGGAGCTCAGCAGGTGATAAATGAAAGGTTGTTTTAAGCATAGGAGGAAGCACTGAAGGAGTTGCTGTGTCAAGTGCAGGGCAAGGGGATGAAGGAAGAAATTAGAAAAGTGGGCTGGCAAATGCAAAAAACATGAGGAAAGGAGAGCAGAAATGGAGATGGGGTGAACCTGACCAGGGCTCTGAAGGCAAGAAGAGCACAAAGATGTTTGTCTGGAAAACAGCTGCTTGCTCCCGAGTCCTGAACTTTCAGCTTGTTCACAGAAATCACTCGCTTGCTTTGTGCTTAGATCAAAGGGAGGTTAATGAACCTTGCTGTCGAGAGAGCACTCACCTATTGCTCAGGAGGTCCTGAAGTAGGAAGCACAGGAGATACCACAGGAGACAGGGTAGGGAGCTGCAGATGAGCACAGGAGATCTCTGCCACCAGTGTCACACCTCCAAAGCACCACTCTACTCTTCCTGCTGCTTTTAACTAGGATGTGTCTTAAGTACATCAAGAGGAATCACCTGTTTCTGTGATGCTACAGGGATGGAAGCAATCAGGTGCAGACATTCCTGCTTTACTGATGTTGTTGATTTGCCAGCACTGCTTTGGTTCCTTCCTATTTCCTCTTACACCTGCTTACCTCACTTGGCCCTCTACAAAAAGAGACATTAACGTTATGAACTCACCCAGATGAAACCTGTTAAGTGTCTGCATGATAAGCAGGAAGCTCTTGCAATGGGTACGTGATACGGATGTGGCATTTGTGTGTAGGTAAAGGGTTGATCAGTGCCACTGCTTAGGGCCTCCCCCAAGAAAATTATAGCACAGGTAGCTTTAAGGTTGTATATTAGCAAACCAAATGTGATTTGCCAAGCAAAATTATATGTTTAGAACAGTCTATTAACACAGAAAGGGTGAAACATTCAGTCCCATAGAAAGGGTAAATCTATCAACCCCTTCTTCTAAAGCCAAGGATCATTCCTCCAAACTTAACACTCTCCAAAGTGTGTGTGTGGGAGGAATCTGACTTCCTGACACCAAGGCGATACTCCTACTGCCTTTTGCCAGCCATTCGCTTAGGTCAAGATTATTTGTATCACTATGTGAAAACTGGAGCTGGATATGAGGACTATATTCAGAAAGAAAAAGAGAGAAAGAGAAAGAAAAAGGAAAAGGAGAAAATGAAAGAATGAAAAAAAAAGAAAGAAAAAAAAAAGGAGGGAAAAAGAGCCAGAAGAAGAAAAAGGAAAAAGAAAGTTAACTACCAAACTCTTTACTTAATGTGCATAATAATATATCCTAGTACTGGAAAGAGTTGAAGTGTACTGCACAAAAGCAAATAATAATTTAGCTCCTAGTTATTTAGGTATTTGATTGGAAGATAATAATTCTGCACTTGTTAATCACAGACTTTGTTGTTGCTAATGCCTGATTTAGATTGTTCTTACACTGCGCAGAGCTGACTGATTGACTGATTTTTAGTCATTAACTTGATTGGAGTCATCAGTGTAGATTGTTACTATATCAGCCTGCTACAACTTTTTTTTTTTTGTTTTGTTTTAATGCATTTTTGATTTATATTTGGAATGGTACAAGAGTTTCATGGTAGTTTCATTTCTTCATTTTCGATAAAAACTAAGCAGTTGCTCCAAAACTTCAGACAGATCTGGGTTCACATCTGATTATGAAATGCATCAGAAATGATCACTTGATATTCTAGTCCCAACGTTGTGCTAGAGATTACAATTGAGGCTGGATGCAGTCAGTTATTTTTCATTTCTTGTAAAAAAACCCAGAAAACATACTATTAAATATGAATAATATGTTGGCCCCGTGAATCTCATCAAATGCCTGGGACTCCCACTAATGCCTGCAAGTGAATGCAGAGACAGTGAATGGCCCTGCAAGAGAGACAGCAACCCCATGAGGATGCCGATGGGGCCTCAGTACTAACCTCTTTCTTGTTGAGTATACTCCCTTTCAGAGTCCCAAACGCTAAAGTCATTGGGCAAAACTATGAGGCAACAGATACTAGCTCTTAGCTTCTTCCCTGAAAAAAAAATACGTGGAATTAGTGAAGGGAAAAATAACAAAATCTCTGTTATTAAAGGTATTTTTGGCGGGCTTATTTTACTTCCAAATTCGCCTTGATTTTGAGTGTAATGTGGCTTCATTTCCCTAAGAAGCAAGTCAAATTAATAGATAAAAATGGCCCATTATTGAACACCACTTTTTTGTCTTCCTTGGACTATCTTTTTGGCCATGGAAAAAGAAAAAGAAGCTCCAAAAACTTGTTCACTGTTCTGCAAACAAACAGATAAAATAATATTCTAAACCACCTGCACCCAGAGTAGAGGGAAGTTACCCAGACAGTCACAAATCATCTCTCTCTCCCACTCATACACCTACACACACATGCATGCACACACACAAACAAAAGGTTTTCATACAAAAGAGTTTTCCTTAATGACATTTTATCATATCTAATCTCTTCTAAGTATATTAACATTAAAAATGCATCAAGTATTATATAAAATAGCAATAAAATGAAGACTCCATAAAACCAATAACATCCTTCATAAATAAAAATGATTCTCTGAAAAAGGTGCAATGTAATTAAACATCAATTTGATTGTGTTTGCTCATACAGTAATCTCAATGCTTATGCTGCTCTTGATGCACAGCTTTCTGCACACACATCATCATCGTTCTGAACATTTTACTAAGCGTTGGGAAGGGAAGAATTGGAATGAGCAATGAAGGAGTTATTCTGAGGAACAAACTAAATGCTGCAATGCGATGCTTTTGGCATTGTGCTGATTTTCTTTCTAGGAAGATGCTCATTGCCAGAATTTTCAGAGCATCTAGCAAATGGCACATAGTAAATAAAAACTTTTTGCAATTCACAAATGTTACAATCTACTGAAACACCTTATAATTGCAACTTATTCTATTGATGTTGAAATTACATTTTTCAAACTGACTCTACTAAGCTCTTTGTCAGAGCAGGGCTGTACAAAAGCAAAATGATTAAAGTCATGAAATAGAACTCGAGTGAACATACATAGTATTTGTGCATGAGCATTAAACATGATGCAAACTGCAGAAATAAGAATATATTTTTCTTTACTGCATCTTTCCTTTTTTTCAATGTATGAAAACATTTATTTATTTCACAGACGGTATCTGAGGCACTTTCTTGGCTCCTTGACTGTAGTAATATGGCCTATGGCCGATCACATTTTCTTTCTCAAACCTTCTGCAAAGCAGGTAAATATTGCTGTTCCCACTTACAATGGGAGGTGCAGACAACTAAATATTCAAGGGTAGCCTAGAAGTCCATAGCTGGTAAGGACTCAGACCTGACTTCCAGCAATAATCTTAAGACTTCTGTGGAAATGAACTTTTCCTTCCCTCCTCTGGAGAGCTGTTGGATGAAGAGTAATCACATTGTCCTCCTGATTTTTTTCTCAGGCACCTGAAGCTATGGAAAATATGATTGAAGCTATGGAAAACACGGCAAAACAAGTTTCTCGGCGACTTGCTTACTCCTTCATTTAGCATAAAAGCACATGGTGAATTTTTTTAAATGCTCCAGGATTTTTTGCAGGGCAGAGAGAGATAAAACAGCTTGTTAAATTGTGTAAGGAAGATGAGTCTCTGCTGTGGCATTGGGGTGGTTGATCTGCCATTGGTAGCTGCTCTGCCCTGCAGAACAGAGCAGGGCAGAGCTGGGGAGCCCCACTGCCCCTGAGCAGACAGCCAAGCACAGAGGATGATCGGCCTTTCCAAGAGGCTTTCTGTGCATCCGTGGATCCGTTCTGACATCCCATTGCCTCAAGGAACGCTGGCTCCACAGAGACTTTGCATTATATTTCTGGTTAGACCAGACATATGAACTCACTTCTACTTTTTTTTTTTCTCCCACTTCAAACTGGACGACCACGGGGAGCTAGGCGTGGAAGTGATAATTTTAGAGGAGAAGTGGAGGTTGTTACCTTGATTGATTGCTAATGGGCCCGTAGTTCCCAGAGCGAGGGAAGAACTTGTGGTCGGCACAGATGGTCCAGTTCACACAATACATTAAGGTGAAGAAGATACCATGTGTTTGATTTGTGCATTGTGCTTTAAAATGTAGGGCAATCTCATTCACTCTCCAGTGAATGCAAAAGTTGCAAAAGAAAATCATCATCTGCCAACTATTACTTTCGTAGGGTAGAAAAAGTTATAAAATATCAGGCTCAGCTCACACTGCGTAACGCCCTGTCCCAGGGCGTTGCTTGCACATGGATGTCCACACGAGCTTCACTTGGTTTGATGCTTCCCGGAGCTTATCTGGCTGGTCCCTGACCGTCAGCGAACACTTCAAAATCAGGGCAAACGGGGTGAGAAATAAACTGAGAATGTTTGTCCTTGCAGACTAAATACACACAAACTTTTAACTTGCACAGTGAAAACCTAGGGAGTGCAGCTCATGGAGGCTGTAGACATGTCTGAGTAGGCAGTGACCACTGTCCCTCTTACCCTTTGATTTCCTAAAACAGGTTAATTGTTCTAGGCAAAAGATGACAGAAATCCACATGAGATCAAAAGTATGCACCCATTACAAGAATCCTGAAATTAAGGATCCTCATTTATTTAACCTGTTACATCAGGACCTATGAATGAAGAACCCTTTTTCGATCACAAATTCATTTTGAATTGGATGGAAGCATAAGAAACAGGGCTGCAAGGAGGAGCCTACCTGTGTGCCATGTTCCTAGTCAAAATACAGGCTCACCCTCCACACAGAAATCACCACAGTGCAAAGTATTTTCTAGGGACAGGTTGCTAGGATTACCTTTGCTATTGATTTTCTTTTTTCTTTATGAGACAAGATGAAGAAAAGCTTCAGGATTTCTTTAACCCATCTGCAGGTGCACCAAAGCAGAAAAGCGTGAGCACTTCCAGAGCAAATGTGGCCGAGACATGAATTAAGAAACCACCTGAACCCTTCCTGGTTCTCACCTCTTTAAGAATTAATGGCTCCTAACCACACTAGGCTGCAAAACACGCTCTAAAACCATAGCAAAGGAGCTGATGCCTCTGGTTTAAGGAGCTGATAGCTGCTCTGCTCTCCCCGGTGCTTGCTGGACTCTCTCCCACCATGCGAGCACAAGCAGCGCGAGAGCCACGGGGACCGATGCAGCTGAAAACAGACGTTCCTTTTACTTTCCCCGGTTGCTTTTCAGGCAGACCTTCCTCTGCTGCATGCCCTTGCACAAACCGCTGCTACAGGTAAGAGTACAGGAAGAGCGCGAGTGCTGGGGAAGCGGCGACGGAGACGCGTGCCGGGCACACGGGCAGACGTCCTCCCTCATCCCCAGCAAAGGCAGCGCCAGGACGCTCATTTATGGCTTTGCTCCGTGGGGCTGGAGCCGGGAGCACGAGGGACACGGTCCTTTCCTGTGCTAATTGCTCCAACGACGGCCCTGCGTGACACGGGAGTGAGAAACGCAGCAGCCTTTCCAAGCAGTGAAGATGAGGGAGCTTTTTCCTGGCGCCATTTGGGAAACATAAACACGGGCATCATTTCTCTGACGCACCCCCAGGTCAACGACAGGTTTTGAAAAGTTCACTGGAAGCAATGATGTCTTTTCCACACTTTGCATTAGGCATTTTTCTTTTAGAAAGGCATCACAGGGTAGCATATAGCAAGAGAGCTGATAATAAACTAAGGACCAACTAGTATCCTCTACTGTAGTGATGATAAAAAAGTGTGTAGTCCTCGTTAGAGGTCAGGAAAGATCTATTATTCTAGAAATGCTGTTTCCTGAAGGCAGCTGGTTGCAGAGCACAAGCTAAAGCAACACTTGCTTTATTTCACATGCGGAATTCAATGAGGGAGCTACTGTGTATTTTAATCCTTTTGATTGCGAGGCTGTATAGGAGTGACTGTGCCCTCTCCTCTGAAGCAAACGCTTTGTAAGAGACCATCCATGACTTTCATAGGGTGCAGGGAAGTGCCTGCTCTGAGATCTGTCTGAACAAATGGAAAAAGCAGCTGTAGAGCAGCAAATATCAGATCTCCTTTGGAGCTTTTTATTTGAAGTTGTTGTGGACATCAAAGATGTTGATGAATCAGTTTTTCAAACACCCTTCCCTTCCATAGCACGTGATTTATGTGGAAAGGAGGAATATGCACAGGAGTATTTTTTTTTTCCAGACAGCTCATTTATTTAGCCTGGTTACTGAGACATGAGGTCTTCAGGGTGTTGTTTTGAAAGAAAAATTAGCCTCGGTAGGCTTTAAAATTAGCAAGAATTCATAGGGTTATCGAATTGGTCAAATGCTCAGATCTCTGCTAGGCTTTATGTTGGGTGAGTTGTTTGGAAATGCAATTCCAAAACTCCTAAAATCCCATTACAGTGCCTGGGAACACCAGCTTCGAGCAATGACCTGCATTTCCGAGGTGCAACTTTCTGCTGGTAGCTCTTTGGGGATGAAACCTGGAGAACGTGTGAAAACTCCCATTACAAATCCTCGCTTTCTAAAAACGGCCAAAAACATATCTGACAATTTCTATGGTCTCTTCCCCAGAGTAGTGACCCCTCAGTACTGGGACTTCAGAATATATTGCCCCCTTTTTTTTTTTTTTTTATGCACGGTAAATTAAATCTTCACTTCCAAGCTATAATCTTTTAGGCTCAGTCAAAAGAGGAAGCAATGTCGTGATACTTTTTCGGTGCTCATGAATGCTATTTTTCCTTGCTAATACAATCTACATGTTGCCAATGATGCAGATGCTTTTGTCCCCAAGCATCTGCCCCTGGAGGAGCAGATGAACAGAAGAGGAAAGGGAAAAGCAGGAGAGGCAGCCTGTTGTTCCAAGGAGCCCTACAACTTGATTAAGTTCTTAGCTTCTTTACACAGTAAAGTGTTGGGCACTTGGGAGCATATAAAAGAAGGGAAATTCTGAGGTAAGGTCTGCAAGAAGGCAATGGGAAGAACCCTTGTGAGACGGAAACATTACAGCTTAACAGAGGTGCTGCTCAAAAAGCTGCTGCTGTTACTCTCAGACCTTCTCTTTCTTTTACCCATTTTCACCAGCTCCCTCACACAACGTTTTATTAAATTTGTCGTTGAAGGCTCTGGCTCAGAGCAGCTTTCACAATTGTAACAGGAAGGACAGGTAAGAAAGAACCTCTGCGTTTGATCTCTCCCCATTCACCTGATCTGAATCTTTTAGTGGCAGCTCACGTTTGTACATCGCCAAAAATCATGAAGAGCAGAAATACCAAAAAACTTGACAACGGCTCCAGTAAAACGGCTCCCTTCCACTGAGGGACCTCCAGTGGTGCTGCCTGAAGAAACGGACACGGCTGGAGCCCAGGAAATTCATTCATGTGGATGGAGCACACTCGAAGAGCGCAGAGCCAACGCAGCCAGACTCACTGCCCTGCACTAGAAACCTCCTTCTGCTTCGCAGAAGGATAAGCCCTTTGCTGGCGTTGAGGAGCACCAGTCTATCCAGACACAGCAGGTACCTCGTGTGCTTGGCCACCTTGTGCATGGGTGGCCAGGGACAAGAACGGGCAATGGGTCCAAGTTGAAACCCAGGCAGCTCCATCTCCCTGTGAGGAAGAACTTGTTTGGTGTGAGGGTGCCTGAGCCTTGGCCCAGGCTGCCCAGGGAGGCTGGGGAGGCTCCTGCTCTGGAGATCTCCCAATCCGTCTGGATGGACCGGGTGCCCTCTGCTCTGGGTGTCCCTGCTGGAGCAGGGGCTTCACTGGATGATCCCTAGAGGTCCCTTCCAACCTCAGCCAGTCTGTGACTGTGATTCTGTTGCCAAGACCACTCAGAGGATGCTAACAGCAGCGCTTACTGGGCAGCCCTGCTCTATCACACACTGTGGGTAGTAATAGGAAGTCTGCAGGCATTCATAAAGCATGGAAAATTTCAATTTTTACCATTTTTTAAAAACAGCATAATGTACACTCAAGTATAAAATGAACATTGCTGTCTGTGCAAAACTCATAGCATTGTAAAACAAAGAAAACAATAGTAATAAAAACAGGTGTAGAGTTCAAGTGAAGGGAGAAGCACGGGCTGGAGCTCTTGGGATGGCAGGGAAACATTTTTCCTTCATGCTTTTTCTATGCATGGATTACGAATTATCGTGAGATTTATTTTGCTAAGAACCATTAGGCTTTTCCTGACACAGAGGTTTCCTCACCAAGGAGGTAGGAAAGAAGAAACTAGGTTAATAGATGGCAATGCTGGAGCCACGTGTATAGCTTTGCTTTGCACTGGTGCAATAACGATGCATCACTTTCTAGCTCCATAGGACATTTCCTAGATCCATTTCGTAGCTTTGCTCAATGTTTTGCTCAGTTTGCAAATCTGCGGGGCAAAGCCCTTCACTGGGACTGTCAAAGGCAACAAGTGCTTTCAGCTGCTTGTTTAGCTATTGNACAATTTCTATGGTCTCTTCCCCAGAGTAGTGACCCCTCAGTACTGGGACTTCAGAATATATTGCCCCCTTTTTTTTTTTTTTTTATTCACGGTAAATTAAATCTTCACTTCCAAGCTATAATCTTTTAGGCTCAGTCAAAAGAGGAAGCAATGTCGTGATACTTTTTCGGTGCTCATGAATGCTATTTTTCCTTGCTAATACAATCTACATGTTGCCAATGATGCAGATGCTTTTGTCCCCAAGCATCTGCCCCTGGAGGAGCAGATGAACAGAAGAGGAAAGGGAAAAGCAGGAGAGGCAGCCTGTTGTTCCAAGGAGCCCTACAACTTGATTAAGTTCTTAGCTTCTTTACACAGTAAAGTGTTGGGCACTTGGGAACATATAAAAGAAGGGAAATTCTGAGGTAAGGTCTGCAAGAAGGCAATGGGAAGAACCCTTGTGAGACGGAAACATTACAGCTTAACAGAGGTGCTGCTCAAAAAGCTGCTGCTGTTACTCTCAGACCTTCTCTTTCTTTTACCCATTTTCACCAGCTCCCTCACACAACGTTTTATTAAATTTGTCGTTGAAGGCTCTGGCTCAGAGCAGCTTTCACAATTGTAACAGGAAGGACAGGTAAGAAAGAACCTCTGCGTTTGATCTCTCCCCATTCACCTGATCTGAATCTTTTAGTGGCAGCTCACGTTTGTACATCGCCAAAAATCATGAAGAGCAGAAATACCAAAAAACTTGACAACGGCTCCAGTAAAACGGCTCCCTTCCACTGAGGGACCTCCAGTGGTGCTGCCTGAAGAAACGGACACGGCTGGAGCCCAGGAAATTCATTCATGTGGATGGAGCACACTCGAAGAGCGCAGAGCCAACGCAGCCAGACTCACTGCCCTGCACTAGAAACCTCCTTCTGCTTCGCAGAAGGATAAGCCCTTTGCTGGCGTTGAGGAGCACCAGTCTATCCAGACACAGCAGGTACCTCGTGTGCTTGGCCACCTTGTGCATGGGTGGCCAGGGACAAGAACGGGCAATGGGTCCAAGTTGAAACCCAGGCAGCTCCATCTCCCTGTGAGGAAGAACTTGTTTGGTGTGAGGGTGCCTGAGCCTTGGCCCAGGCTGCCCAGGGAGGCTGGGGAGGCTCCTGCTCTGGAGATCTCCCAATCCGTCTGGATGGACCGGGTGCCCTCTGCTCTGGGTGTCCCTGCTGGAGCAGGGGCTTCACTGGATGATCCCTAGAGGTCCCTTCCAACCTCAGCCATTCTGTGACTGTGATTCTGTTGCCAAGACCACTCAGAGGATGCTAACAGCAGCGCTTACTGGGCAGCCCTGCTCTATCACACACTGTGGGTAGTAATAGGAAGTCTGCAGGCATTCATAAAGCATGGAAAATTTCAATTTTTACCATTTTTTAAAAACAGCATAATGTACACTCAAGTATAAAATGAACATTGCTGTCTGTGCAAAACTCATAGCATTGTAAAACAAAGAAAACAATAGTAATAAAAACAGGTGTAGAGTTCAAGTGAAGGGAGAAGCACGGGCTGGAGCTCTTGGGATGGCAGGGAAACATTTTTCCTTCATGCTTTTTCTATGCATGGATTACGAATTATCGTGAGATTTATTTTGCTAAGAACCATTAGGCTTTTCCTGACACAGAGGTTTCCTCACCAAGGAGGTAGGAAAGAAGAAACTAGGTTAATAGATGGCAATGCTGGAGCCACGTGTATAGCTTTGCTTTGCACTGGTGCAATAACGATGCATCACTTTCTAGCTCCATAGGACATTTCCTAGATCCATTTCGTAGCTTTGCTCAATGTTTTGCTCAGTTTGCAAATCTGCGGGGCAAAGCCCTTCACTGGGACTGTCAAAGGCAACAAGTGCTTTCAGCTGCTTGTTTAGCTATTGTAGTTTACAGGAAACCACAACCAGAGCCTCCATTTGACCTTGAAAAAAAGAAATGCTTTGAAGTGTAGGATTTGTTTCAGATCAGCTAAATAAAAACTGTGTACACTAGGCTTTAATTTGGCATTGTCTGGAGCTCTTTTATCTTGCCAGATTTCCAAAAGGACGTTTATTTTCAAATCCCTGGAGGAAAATAATTCATTTACTACTCCAAACACCTTGAAAAGGCAACAGAATGTAACATTGTACCCATGACGCTAACATTAAAGTGTGGAATAATTAGGATTCTCTTCAATAGGGGCAGAGAAGTTTTCTCAGCTGTCAGTGGGAATCAGGATAACTCTGACACATTTGCCCTTGAACTTCTGAATGTTTTTCTAAGTTTTGTTCTGGGAAGGGAAAATGGCCATATCAAGAATGTAAACAGTTGTGGTGAGATTTTAATGAGCTGTATTTAAATGTGCAGTCCTCATTTCACGCAATATCTTTTAATTGTGTTCTAATAAAGCCATCAGTATATGTTTGAACAACATCTCTGCACATGAAGAATTTTATATTTCACCTTCACAGGATGCGAGGAGAATCGGTGACCTCTCAGTACTTCTCAGTGCTAACTTAGCATTGCTGATGACACCGACAAATAACTGTTTCATCAATAACCCTAGACACCAGCAGAAGTGCTGCGCTGGAAATAAAGAATTTTGGGTATACAACTGCCTTAAAAGAAGTTCCCACATGAAACAGACCACAGCGATGGAGAAGAGAGGATGCAATTCCCACAGAAACTGATAGCAAGCACACATTTCGAGCCTTACTATTTTCTTTGACCTATGGAGCAGTCGGATAAAATCCTCTGCATTCTGCCTCGAACCAAGCCATTTGCAACCAAAATACCACAACCTGAAGGAAATGTTTTCTTTGAAACTTCTGGTTGGACGTAAGAATGAAGTTCTACGTGGGTGCAGATGGGGCAGGGAGTGCGTACGTGTGGTGTTGCATGGCCACAGCCAGATAGCTTGCTATTAAAAGCCAGTGGTGAAACCTATATAGAAACCTCTATTTACACCAGGTTTACACCTCTATTTACATCAGTAACAAGTGGAAGCATCTAGAAATATACACAAAACGCCATCAATGTCTCCTCAGTGCCTGCAGCTAGAGGTCAGTGCAGATGCCGCAATGTGTCCATGCTCCGCTGGCCACAGTGATGCCGGTGCTGTTGGGGCTTTTATAGGCACGATTTGTTTCTTCATTAACATGGAGAAAACGAACCCCTCGGTTACACCGGGGTATGTTAACCAACACGTTTTGTTCAAACACATTATTCCTCCAGACACCTCTTCTAAAGCAGCAATATAATAGGATATTGACTGTATAGGAATTGAGGGAAAGAGTAAAGGCCCCTTATGATCAAATCATTGAAAGCTGCTGAATCGAGTTTTGATCAATAATGTATTAATTTAGGTCCTTGAGCAGAAACTGTTTTCTTTCTATCTTTTTTCCTTCCCACCTTTCTGTCATTCTCTCTCTTTTTCTTTTCTTTTTTATCTTTTACCTCTCAGAATTTCAAAGGGCCCCGTCATGGTCCTAAGCAACGAAACGGAGGCAGGGAAAGGTTACCAAATTGTAACTTTTATATAAAATGTGTTATTGTGCTGTAGTGAAAAGACTTTTTAGTTATTGCCAGGTACTGGCGAGCCCTGTGTGAAGCTGGGAGCACTCACCTCCTGATTATCAGACTAACAGCAAACACCATCTTTTCATCTGCTGCCTTCTGCCTTGCTGACATCTCCGGTGTCTGAGCCGCGCTGTGTGATCCCCAGCTCCTGGTGTCTGCTCGGAGACATCCTGCAGCCTTCCCAGCCCTGTCTTCTGGGATTGCTGGATTGTCGGAAATAATGGAGCGGGAGCAAATAAAATGGAAAGGACTATATAGCATATTATTTCACACATAACTATTATGGAAATTAACATATCAATACCTCAAAACACTCTCCTTATCATCATCATTACTATTATAAATACTGTCAGTGACAAGGTCTTACATTAAGGTTCAAAAACAAAGGAAATCCATCACGGTTCATACATTTTCATAAATGCTCTCCTGATAAAGTGCAAATACTTCCCAGTTTATGTGATCAAGTGTAATGAACGACTTTAAACCTGCAATCTGCAGTTACTGGAAACAGATCTGTGGTACCTCACCAGGCAAATCTCTGCTCGCCATGGAAGAGATGCCTTGACTGCACATCATTTTGCACAGAATTAGTAACTGCTAGAAGTGGAGAGGCAGGAAGCATTTGCCAAGTACAAGTGTTATTTTTAGTTGATAGAGACAAAATATGACATTCCTGCAGTCCATGATGAAGCTGACAGGTCCATACATACATTAATGATAAATAAAATACAGGCAGAATCTGTGGGGTTTGCAAAGGCCATAAGCTACTCAAACCCCTTCATTCACAGGATGGGATCCCTGATGACATTTTCTGCTTATTCCTCCTCAGGACAGGCTCATTTCAAACTCATTGGGGTGAAATAGATGAGGATTTTGTTAATCTTGACCATTCCACAAGCAGAGGTTAAGGCTAAATGATAGGACAGGATGTCTATAAAATAGATCACAAAAGAAGGATAGGCAGGCAAAAGCCAGGTGCATTTTCAAGATATTTTCTCTTGATATAATCTGGCCTCCATCTTCAGGACTTGGAGTATCTCCTGCTGCCTTGAGGAGCTGTTATTCACACTTTCACACATAATCTGGAAAATTGAGTTATTTTAGGTTTTCCATTTTCTTTAAGTAATTGCAATCACAGAAGAGCCATGGATATGCTACTGGTGTGGAGTGAACTCTGAGATTTGCCATAGTTCATCTCTTCCCAGTGGAGAACACAGCAATTGATTTACTCACAACGCAACCTATTGTTCTGTAATGGGAACAAAATCTTTTTTCCCCCCCTCCTTTAAAAGCAGAAGCTGGCCATTCTTCCTTTGCTATAGATGATCTGGACTCATTCACACAAGTTTTATATTAAATAATGTGCTTTTAATGAAGACAGTGCTTGGTAGGACTGCTGTTACCTCGTTTTGCTAGTGCCCCAGGCAAAGCTGGCTCTATCTCCATTGCTAAAAAATAAAATATTCTATTTCCTAAGACAAGGAATAGCATATTGTATTTTACTCATTGTGATTCTATATATAGAAAATAATTTGTAGAGGGCTCTGGTTTAAAAATGTACTTAGGTCTTTCCTACGAGGGAAATAGCAGACCAATGATTACAAGAAAGAATCAATGCTTTAAGAGACCCATGCTCAGTTTGCTGATCCGTTGGTGGCTACTTCTGTTTTACTTGCACTGTGATCAACAAATAGGATTGGTGCCCAAAGGGATAATCTAGCTACCAGAACAGGGGAAGGATAATTTACCTACTGAAACCCAGCACCCTAATCCCCCACGGAACTCTGGCCTCATCTCTAATTCGGAGGAAATCCATCCTCCTCCAGGAAGGAATATCATGCAAAATAACTTCTGGACACTTGTCCCTCCTCTCTGGGTCTTGAGTCAAATGGTGGCTATGCACTAGCAAGGCCTGGGAACCCACAGACTTTTGGGGAGTCTTTCATGGGAGGTCTAGCAACATTTTAAGAGCAATCCGATTGGAAGATTAATAGCTATTCTTTGGAATTTGATAGTATTTTAAGATTTTTTATACCTCTACTAACATAATTATTACTTTTCATTAATTAGTACTGTATGTTATATCTTACTTTCTAAATTTTAATGATTAATCATGTTTTTGCATTATTTTTATTTACTATACCTGAAGTACTTTTGTGAAGAGTTTGATTTGTTTTTCCCTTGGTTATGTGTGGACACCACTGGAGAGTGTCAATACTTGTGCGTTTTGTGCATGAGAAGCGCTCCTGTTCTCAAAACCCCTCTGTACAGGGGCAGCATCGTCCTGCGGGGCCGAGCGCCCAGAGGGCTGCGCCTCCTTGCCCAGGCTCATCACCTTGCCCTGTGCCTCCTTGCCCACGTTCATCACCGCGAGCACGAGGAGGTCGTGGTGAGGACCTGGGCTAGCACATCACTACAGCTGCCCTAGCAAACACCACTGCTGCTGCCTTCGCGTGCCAGCGGGCAGCAGCTCGGCTCTGGGGACTCCCCATAACCAGGTGGAAGGGAAAGACGCACGGGCTTGGAGAATTGCTTCCTGTACTTGGAAGTAAGAAAAGGTATCCTAGCTCAGGTAAGTGATTTTGAATAGCCAACCACTTTATTACTAAAATCCTCCGGAAAGCAAAGAGCAACACTCACTGAACCAGACATCCATCCTCTCTTGCCTGCAGTTCAGAAGCATAGGTTTTATTTAAAATACTTTTTCACTCCTTTCAGTGTACGTGGGGACAAGGAAAGCAAATGACCCTGACAACAACCAGCATATGGAGGTTAATCTCTTAAATGAAACACGATGCCAAACCTTTCTTGTTAACTGGCAGCTACTATTGCTGCAGCTTAACTCATTTTCCTTAACCCTTAAGGAACCTTAAATCCCAGCTTTTCATCTAGTTGCTTTAGAATACATATGCTGAAGACACCCATCCTTGGTAAGTCATTTGAATACCTATTGCTGCATTTCATGCACTCACCTATTGCTATAGGCTTCAGTTGTTCAGCGCTGATAAGGTGTAAGATCTCGTATGGCAAGGTCTATAGAGGGGTTTTACACACTTGGTAGGATTAGCTACTATGGTTTGTGCCTAATGCTTTTAACAACTCTGCAGTCCCACATAATCCAAAAGCCCGTGTTGGGAATCCTTGCCCTAGTTAACTCTGTATGACTTTTGGAGGAAATACCCCTAGATTTTTATGGGGAGGTCACTATATGGTATGCATTTTGTTTTGCCTCCTGAGATACTGAGCCCATGGGTGCCCCGAGTTGTGGGCTTACCTGGCACAAATAAAAAAAAAAAAAAAAAAAAAAAAAAAAACTTTCTGCACAGATGTTAAGGATGTTAAAGGAAGCATTCACAATCTCAGGGACATAGACCACACCATTCATCTGTGCAACCCCTCTTTTAATACTTACTATGCATTTTAACCCATTTGGATAATTATTTTTCATTCTGAATAGCCCAACTTTGATTGATAGGTGGTTCTGACACCTTTAAATAGGATTTTGACCCTGCTTCCTTTGAAGCCTATGACAAAAATCCTATTGACTTCAAATAGCACAGGATAAAGCTCTAAAGAACAAGCTTTTATAGTACTCGTATTGAGTGAATTGCTAATATCTCTAGACACTGCTAAAAGATGACGAGTGTTCATAGAAGACACTGGGAGACAAAAGTGTCTTGCATCTTGCTACATGGGCTTCAATTTCAAATCATTTTAATAATGCATATTGAGAATATATCTAGTTCCACGATGATTAGGTTTGTCACTCTAAATGAGCTAGTTGTCAAATGATACGAGAGTTTTATACAAGTATGTTCATTTTCTCTTGCTGGCATTCCCAAAAATCACAGCAATTTTGCCCCTGGCTTCAGTAAGACCCAGGACTGATTTCCAGAAACCAGATTTTTTGAAAGTCAGTTTTCAGGGTTTCCTTCCCATATTTCCCCCTCCATGTGACAGACCAGTAACACTTTATTTATAGCATATTGCTTTGGAGAAGCAAGAATCCTCTCCCGTACACTTTACCTTTGGCTATCTCCCATCTGCTCCTAGTCCCAACATGACACATGTCATACCCAGCAGCAAGCAGAGACCTTGGCAGCCCATCCATGCAAAAGGAAAAACATTTCCTTCTACTACAACCCAAATTCCTCTCCTGCAAACAGGCCCAGGAGCAGCTGGGAAAGGCAGAGGGTCATCACCTCCTACCAGGTGGAAATGATTAAGGAAATGAGCATGACCTGCACTGCCCAAGTTATGGCCCTCCACTTCCCAGATGAGCTAAATTAGCACAACTCCAGCCTGATTAAACTGCGTTTCTTGCACCTTCATTTTCTGCTGGTAGATCAGCTCCCTTCTAAATGTTTCCCTTGTCCATTTAGAGTATCACACACATCAGAGTGGACATTTATCAGAGTCCTTTTCAATGAATATTATATTATAGTCGGGCTGGGGGACTCAAAAACTAGTGTAGTTATAACTAGTCGGGTTTTAGCTAGTTCCTTTAAAATAAATGTCAGGTGATTCCTAGAAAATGAATAATGTATTTGTGTAAAATGAATTTTTTTGAAGTCTGCTAAGTGCAGGCAGAAATACATTTACTCAAAAACAAGAGGAATTTATACAATGGAATTGGACAATTAGATCTCATCTATCTATGAAAATATATAGAAAGTCATTTTATGAGAAACTACATATAGCATTATATGCTTATCGAAGGAAAGATAAGAGCAACGTGAGTCTATGATAAAACCATAGTTAAATTCCATTAAACTTTGATTCTTGGGATTAAACTTCTGTTGAAATTTGATTCTTGGGATTTTTTTTTTTGTTAGTTTAAAAGGTATATGTAGCAAAAATACTTTAGGTGTTTAATGATGCGACTATAAATTAAACCAAATCCTACAGCCACAATTCAAGTTTTGGACCACTTTGGGCGCTTTTCCTCCTCAAATAGAATAGGGGATCACTTGAGCTTTGTATGAAGTATGAGTCTACTGCAAAAATGTAGCACGTATGAAGCACCTCCAGTGGTGAGACCATTCAAATATTATTGTGATTAGTGTAGTTCTAAAGAAAAAAAGCTGAAAAGGATGCTCCAGGGTAACAGGAGAGTGAAATTAAGTTGCACATGTTTAACATATTAATTACAAACTAATCATCACGGTCCACCATTCCAGTGGCCGGAGGCTTCCAGAGATATAAGAAAATACAATATTCCTGTTACTATAACTTGAGTCATAAAAATTGAGATTTTCTTATCTGCTGTTGTATAGAGCCTTGCATTACATTTCTGCTTCACCTCTCAAGTTGGAAATATTTCTTTACAAATAGAAATATTTATCTTTTTTCATACTAAGTTGACTCACAACGAAAAGCTAGCAGCAGTGCAGAATGTGTTGCTAACTTCAAAATTGATTTTTACCACTAATTACACTAGTCCTCCACTTGCCTCATGTGTCTTCATGCTGCAAACTGTCTGTACGGTACTGACAGTATCTGCCTCTAAGCTGGTGGTGATCAAGCTGATTTTGTAGTCGATGACTTGCTCCAAGGCATGGCTCCATCCAACACGCACACTGTTTTCCAGCTGAAGCAAAACTCTATCTGTGAATCTGGAGGTATGTATACAGCTCAGGAAGTATATAAAGTTGTTTTTTCCATAAGGAACACGAAAGTCATATACTGTGAAGATAGGTTAGCTGTTTACTTTTCATGGGACAACCTACCAATATATCTAGGTCACAACAGTGATAACTGGTAATATATATTCTCTTAATTCCAACTGACCATTTTCTGTTACCCTCTAACTGGAAAGTGAATTGTAAAGAAAAATCAACCTGGCCAGCTAAAATTCTGTCTAAATCAAGTTAGTAGATCAAGAAAAAAAGCTGAAAATGTCTTATAAAACTCCAGTGACTTTCCTTTTAGAAAAAAGCAGCAGCTAACAGAGAGTGGATCAGCCTAGAAAAGCAGCTAGCAGAGAGTGAATCCACTTTTCTTTCTCAGTAGTTATACCCATGAGACAGCTTTGTCTGAGCTAGATGTACTTACTAGTGCTGGAGAGCACAGGGTATATACATTACTAAGCTTATAAATTGTGTGTTTGTGAGACCCTGAAAGGTCCACTGCTAGACTGCAAGGAATTAGATTTGACTTTGAGACAAATTCCTAATACGCCAGGGACATTACCAGACTCTCAGAAGAAGCTGGTGAAAGTACTTTGAGGCGCTCCCTCTTTCTAATACTTCTAATAAGCGATATTTCTAATCACCTTTCTGTGTTGTCAGCAAAAATTTCCCCAGACCTTTGCATCTCATATACCCTTAAGTGAGTAACTTAATGTTTACTTCTATTAAAATCAATCTAATCATCTATAATGATTAGAGTCATAAAATTACAAAAAAAATAGATGTGATTCTGAGAAACCTTGAAGAGGTCTGTCTCTGCAAGAGAACTGAGGTTTAACTCTTGGGAAGAGGGCTGTCTATAAGGTGACTGAATCAAACACTCTTACTTATTAGCCTTTATAAAAAAACTCTTGACCTCCAGGTGAGTGCAGGGCACATCATGCAGCCGACACGTTCGGTGCTCAGGGTTCTGTAGCGGGAGGTATCTGAGCTGCATGGAAAGGCTGTCAGGTAGGAAGCAGGGACACTGGTAATTTTTACCGTGTAATTTTTGCTGCTTACACGTTCGTGTGCAATACCGAATTAATCATAATGTGCCTTTCGCATCTGATAAGTCATGATGGCAAAGCCAGGGGGAGAAACGTATAGCTGTGAGGATGAGCTTCCCAATTATTTGCTTCTGCAGTGTCAGGGCAGGTTCAGATGAGATTATCCTTCAGCTATTCCAAATGCTGCCACAGCAGCACTAATGCTGGTCTTCCAACACCTGCAAAGCAGTAAAGGTACCGGCCTCGAAGGTTTATGCAGGCGCAAACCTCATCCCAAATTCAGCATTATCTGCACAGGACTTAATAGTCTTTCTATGTGTCCCAAGTTTACATTCAGGGTGGCCTGTGGATTTACTATGAGCCTATGAGCAGTATCTAACCCTTAAGGAGCTTTGGAGGTGTGCAAGAAATAAGATCTTCTGCTTTCAAATCTTATTAGCTGACATAAACCACTAAGTTAATATTCAGCCACTATATTTATTATACGTGACAGCAGATAATCAGGTGTTATTAATACATAATAAGTATCATACATTAGGAATGTAATGAAGATGCAGTCTCTGGCGTTAAAACCAATTATATCATACCACTGCTTTATGCTAAAAAATGTTTTTTAATTTTTTCAAGGGTCCAAAAAAAGGCACAGAATCAATTCTGCTCAAATATTTTGTTTTGAAGATCTGGTTATAATGCTCCCAGTCTTTCTTGAGCATGTCACCTGTATTTTCTACCAGAATTCCTGCAGCCATGTAAATATATGTCCATTCCATCTCTGCATTTAACAGAAGGATGTTTTACAACAGGGAAGGCTGCAAATGGGGCCTGCAACTGCAGCCAAGGAGGTCTGCAAACCAAAAGGTGGATCCCAAGCTGGAAGCCTGATCCATGCCCTTTCTGTGCGGCATATGAGCTACAACACACCCTCTCTCCTCACATCCTTCTTCTTGAGTAGATTTTTCAATATTTTCTTTCATTAACCTTTAATTAAGATTTTAAGCCTCTGCAGCGCATTGGAGCTGCTCCAAATTCCAATAACAGGTAAGTATTCATATTATTCATTATTGTCATTCAAACCCAATAGCCTCTCCTATCTCACTGCTGTGTGCTCGTATCAGAAGAGCCTCCAATTGAAAGTGTTATATTTAATGAACAATCCAGTTCACCTGTGGTAAGTGAAATATTTCAGACCAAATATTGAGAGTGGGATTATCGAGTCTGCTCTCTGCAAAAAAAAGTCTGGATGTGAAGGCACTGCCTGAATTAGCACCAATACCAAAAGCCTGCGATGGGGTTTGTTACTAGTAATATAACTGTTATTACAATATATTAATAAATCACAGAGGTATAGGTAACCTATAGCCATATGACAACCATGAATAACAGTAATGCCTGACACTCTACAGCACCTTTATCTGCTATGACACTGACTACCTAGTAAATATAACAGGGTAAAGAAGAGGCTGCATCTTAGAAATTGGTAGCTACATCAGCCTTGGCTCAATGCAGTCAATGCAACTCATCCATTTTGTGCACTAGGAAATGGTAACATGGCTCCTATCCTGCCATAGCCACAGACAAGTCCAATCACTGCAGGACGACAGAAATCTGGGGAAACTCCCCTAACTGCACAGCCGACTTGCGCCTCAGCCCTCACCTTCAGCACGTCTGAGAGACACGGATGGAGACTTCTGGGGGGTGGCTGTGTGCTTTGGAAACATCCGCTGGGGCCATAACAGACCTAAAGGCTTTATTTAATGGAGAACCTCAGGGCAAAGCAATTGAAACTACACTACTTGACCCATCTCTGCTTTTATTATTATTATTTAGCTTTCAAGGCATGGGAAGAGACAACTTCCTTCAAACATGGGCTGCAGCAAGAGCTCTCCTAGAGCAATGGGACGCTGGTGGGAGGTGCTGGGAATTGCCAAGTGTCCCCATACCTACTAGAAATGAACCCAGCGAATTTTTTTCAGTCATTCAACCAACCATAGGCACATCCTCAGGTTGGCACTGTTTCTTAGGAACAAAAGTTATAAATAGAGCCTGAATAAAAGCTAATGAATCTTCTGCTGATGCTGAAAACATCTGAGCTGTAGCACAGCTACACAAAAGCAGCATGATAATTTAAAACAAACTACAAAAGCCTATGGAGGGTTTCAAAGTCTCTCGCAAATCAAAGGTCTCACTTTTCTGAACACACAACATCCCGCAATTTCTTCTCCTACATGACTTTAAAACGAACGAGTCAGCCCATTAAGATCAAACAAGGCAAATTATGTCCTGTATGTTTGACTTTGCTTTCTCTGCTGTCTATGCAATTATTTATCCACTGTGGAAAATAACACCTTTCAGTAGCCTACCTGAGAGACCCACCAGCTAGTAGGCCGTGCTGCGCTTCGGTGAGCAACAGCGATCTTTCCACAGCTCAGGAGAGCCATAAGCACCCAGCGCAGGGCTCACCAGGGCCTTGCCTGGTGAATTCCTGCAATCCAGGAATCACTCCTGCCCCTTGGGAGAGAGGGGGAGCACTGGAGCCGAGACCCGCACCCCTCTGTCCTCTTCATCCCTCCATGCAGCCGATGCCTCTCCAGCTCGGTGTCCAGGCTCTTCCCAGCATGGAGCCCAGCTGGGTGAGCACCAGTCGGCCAAAGTCTCTCTTGGCTCTGAAAACTGTGTTTTTATCCCAAAATACACGTGAAAAAAACAGGCCGTGTAAGCAAATCCATGCTTCCCATGACAAGAGGTGATTCTGGCGAAGGGAAGCATGGGAATACAGCACGCCCCTGACAGACATGGGATCCATCCCCTTCGCACGTCCAGCGCTGCCTCCCTCCTCTGGCAGACCCGCCTTGCTGCCTCACTGGCCGCCCTTTTGCTGCCAGTTTGTTCGTGTTGGTCATTCCCGGCCTTCTGCTGACAGCCACGCAGGCTGAGGGAGGTGGCGGATGATTCCGTGGTTTTTCCAGCCGCCAAGCCGGAGCAGTGTGAGGAGAGCTCAGCCTTGGGCCTCTCCTGCTGAAAGCCAAGCTCAAATTACACAGTGAGGGAAAACAACCGAGTTTTTCCTTTTAATTTCACACGCACATTCCTGACAACGGAGAAGCAAGACCGACAGGCCTGCAGGGTCCAGCTGAGCTGACGAACAAACCGCTTTAATGACCATTTTGCTCAATCTTGCTGAACTGATTCCGAGTGTGAGCGCAGCCGGGGAATCTTCCTCATTAGCAGTGAATGTCACGCAAGGAGCTTGGGTCTGAAGGCATAAAAATGCCCCTTCTTCCTAAATCCTGCTAAATTGTTGGCTTCAGTGCTGCTCGGTGCAACAAATTCCACAGGTTAATCCCATGCTTTGTAAAAAGGTCTTGCTACATATTAAATGTGTTGCTTTTTAATACTTTTGTACACCTTTGTGTTCCTGTGTCATAGGACTGCTTTATTTATTTATTTATTTATTTACCTCAGGTTTCTGCCAGAATGGTTGAAACAGCCCCAGACTTTCCAAACCTCAAAAGGTCCCTAATATTTCCCAGGCCAGCTGCTTCACCCTGGTGCCACTTGGCCCTCTCTGGAACAGGACCACAGGATAACTCTTGTTTTCACACAAGAGTGTGAAAAGTGTCTGACTTTTTAGTTTCCACTTTGGCTTTATGAAAAGCCATAATACTTCTCTCTCTCTCTCTCTCTCTCTCTCTCTTTCTCTCTTTCTTTCTTTCTTTTTTTCTTTCTTTCTTTCTTTGATCCAGCAGGGAACATGTTCTTCTCTGAGGTGCTCTGTTGGGCTGCTTGTTTATCTCCCCCGAAATCTATAGAATTATGATAAGATGTACATGTGCTCAAAACACAGAAAAATATCTCCCTGAATTACTTACTGAGATCTGTATGTAAAACACAGATGCGTACAAGCATTTAAAAGCTAAAATTACAATTGTTTTTCAGTTGAATGCAAGTTTGACAAATGATCACATTTCAAAAAAAAAAAAAAAATTAATATTAATCAAGCATCTTGAGAGCCTTCCTAAGCTTCTGCAGGTGTGAAGAGTCATCAACTGCTACCAAAAGTGAGGATGAATCCATTTACTTTGCTGGAGCTACACTGCAAAACTGAGCTTTTTAAACATGTATCTCTGGTCAAATCATTGTAATTATTAAGTCAAATAATTTGTAATGGTTCCTTTTTTATCATATTCTGGTGCAATATGATTTTTAGTGCTCTCTGTGATAGATGGCTTTGCCCCAAGTACAGCCTTATTTTTGTGTTATTAACGTTGCATTAGACCTGTATTAGGGGCACCATAAAAAGTTAGGAGCTACAGTTCTCAGCTGTGAAATATTTATGCATAGCAGAATTATTTATGTAGTGCTAATTGAAACCGAGCACTTCCAAATTCCTTTCTTCTTCCACAGTCAAATTGGTAATTATGTTGTAAACAGTCAAATTATCTGCACTAATAACTTAAACTAAACTATATATACTTTAATGATCAAAGATTTTTTTCATCCAATTTTATGCCCTGTGATTTCCAACACCAGCTTTCATATACAACCAGGTACAAGAGAATGCGCCGAGTAATTAACTTTGAGACAGAATCCAAAGCATTTTAACTTTGATTTAAACTATCTATTTTTAAGAACATTCCAAAAGCAGCACTTTTTAATGGGATAGTCTTTATTTCTTTTCTGTAACTACGGCTTTCTATGAATGTTTATTGGCTGAGGTTTTCCCTACCTGTTATGCAACGTGAGTCTGGTTTCACATACATGGTGGATGTGCAATCCTTTTATTCTTGTCTCAGCCCCTTCTCAGCCATGGATCTGTGCTCGTTTGGCAGCTGTACTAAAACGAAAATGATTTTGATTGTTGACATCACCTACCACCACTCCAAGCTGTCTGAAATTGTCAGAAACAAACCAGAAAATAGAGACTTCTCGCTTTGGGTTGTGAACGACCCTTATTGTATAGCAGGATTTCTGCATGACATTTCCATCTGGCATAGACTGTGCCATTTTGGAGCTGCTGTCAGGTAGTCATTCAGAATACATCGAGCTGCCAGTTCTCAGATGTTTGCCTAAAAGCATTAATGTTGTATCAAAAATGTACCACGAATGTCATATCAAAAAATGCTGGCCACTTTCCTGGGTTTAACAGGAGCAATGTCTCATGACACGTAATTCAAGAGATTTCTCAAGTGTGACTCTTTTGGCTTGAGTGCCACCATGTAAGAGCTAAATAAAGTGCTAAATAGAGAGCTGGACGCATCGGCTTTTTTACAGCTATATTCTCAACCAATGCTACTTGTGGAAGGTTGTAATTTCTCTACATATCACCTTAGGTAGACAGGCTTCTTGGAAGTAAAATAGGTTCATGTCTATATACATGGGCGGCTACTGCCACCAAACCAAGGATGGAGGTTGGATGCACGAAAAGCTGCTTGTGCCCCCCTAGCTGCTGATAAGTGACTCCTTGGTACAAAAACTGATGGAAAACTCGGGGTTAAGTTGTCATGGGACATCTGGAATACTTAGACAATTAGTTAATTGTCTAAGACTTAGACAACTAACAAGTTAGTTAGTTTTACTCTGTGAATACTATGCTATAAAAGTGATTAGTGGAAAAGTGGAGTCAAAAAAGTGGCAGATGAGGGGCCTAATTATTTCATTAAATGCCCTGCAATGGCTTTCTGAAGGTGACCCCTCAGATTAAGAGGCATCATGCAGACAGATCGCTTCTTTCCATACTCCAGTATCTTTTATGGAAATGTAATTGGGACATTTTATTCTCTTTTCGGATAACAACTGTGTGCATGGACACATGCACACACACACCCTTTTAATTTTAAATGATCTACTCAATAATACAGGTCAATAAATACAAATAAATAGGTTTTTTTAAGGCCCAGAATGAAAGTGCTGGTAGGACAGAGCTGTGCTCAAGGTGCATCTGCGCTGCCTGTGTTAACAGCGTGGCTACTGTGTGAGTCAAGAACATCCTTGCCGGTGTAATTTTGAGATTTTGCAGCATTTCATCCTTCTCTGGCAGAAAGCTTAATTGCGTCCATCAGTAAAATAAAAAAAAAAAAAAAAAAAAAAAAAAAGAGAGAGGAAAAAAGAGAAGGACGACTGAGCATATATTATTAGATTGGTTTTGATTATGCCAGCATGGTTCTCATTTTGTAAGCTTGATTTGTCAGATGACAGGAAACTACAGCTTGTAAGGGGAAAAATACTAGTTTCTAGCTCAGTATATTTCATCTTGTGAACTAATTACCTGCCACTGGTAACTGGAGGAGTTAGAAATACTCTGTGTTTTTTTTTTTTTTTAATCTTAGTGGATTCTTTAAGTGAGAATTAAAATTCACTTGTCATTTCTACGTGTGTAGATTTTGCCTCGACTGAAGTCAGGACCGTTATATCCATATAGACATCTTTTAATGGCGTATTTTACAAGGCAACCAAGTACTGCTGTTCACAGACGGAGCCTGCTGACAATTGCAGAGGCTTTCTCCTTCGGAATGTTGAAATATTCATTTGTACATGTGCATTTTCCTGGAAATGTCTCCCTCAAGCACTTCTAAGCTAATGCTCTACTCTCATTTCTTCATGCAGAGTTTGCTCACGTCCTATCACATACTGCGAGCATGAAGGCACGTGAATAACAGCACCAAGACAAACAATTTATAATTGGGCTACAATGATATCTCACAGCAATGAGTCCCGGTGAATGGCCAAGACGAAGGCACTGAAGTGCCTCAAGGGCCGCTTTGAAGTAAAAGTAAACTGCCAATCACCAGGAAAAAGGGATAAGAAATATGCAGGTAGGCTCATGCACAGGCGCACACACTGGTATTTCTCAAGGTGGATTGGCTTGATAAAAATGATGACCTTTTTTTTTTCCTCTGCTCAATTTTATTTTTCAGTACTAAAAATACTGCAGGCGCCGGAGGCGTCAGTTGGAGGCAACTTGCACGGCCACACCGAAGGCTTGGCGTTTTGCTCATTAGGCTCCTTGGGATCTATCGGAGTGACCTTGCTTGGTGGGAAGGCACAGATGGAGCTTGCCGGTAAATCTTGTTAAGGTAACGAGTAGTTCTGCTGTGAGATGAGTTTCTGCACCTCACACAAGCATTTCCAGCCCAAGTCAAGCCCCACCATTCCCCCTATCCCTCTTCCTCTCATGCCCTAGCATTTGCTTCTGCTGGAATTACCAAAAAGAGCATCTTGCTGTGAGTGTGAGATGCTTTTTTCCCTGAAAAGCAACTGTGCACCTTGTTTCTAAGGAGAGTAATGTTTGCTTTTAAAGCCAGGAGTGGGGGAAGGAAGGGCTCCCACCTCTTATCCACATCTCCAGATGTTTCCATAACATCCCAGTACAATGGGACTGTGAGCCACAGCTTGAGTACGACCCTTTGCGTATTTTTAAAGGATTCTCTCTCCTGATTTGCAGAGTCCTGCTTGCAATGGGAAGCGAGAGGCACCAGGCCTATCTTGTTCTTGGCTCCAGAGTTTGGGACAAGAGGCTGCCCAGCAAATCTGGCGTAGTGCAATGGGTGACACAGAGACCAGCCTTGCTCTTCTGGGTCTGCTCTGAGGGGTCAAGCAAGTCACTGCACTCCCGCCACTGCACCTCTTCCTATGCAGAAATGCATTATTTCTGCTCTTCCTTCCTTTCTATCTTTTCATACCAGGGTCTTGACATGGTAAAGACTCACACATTTGATGCTACTACACAGTGTAAGAAACAATCTTCTTGTATAATAATAAAAATAATAAAAGAATTAACGGTTAATAGTTTATAATAAATAAATAAATAATATATCAGCTTTGTGTGATATAGCTTTAGATTATTTCTTTGGTAAAACCATCAGCATGTGCATGAAGATGTTCTGGTAGAGAGGCCTTCTAACCAATGACAGAGATACAACAAGAGAAATGTCATAGTGCAAACTCCACGAAGAAGGCAAAAATAGTCACAAAGACACTTTGAACAGGGTATTTTGACTTTCTCCTTTGCTTCAGTGAGCTCTAATTAGGATCTGCTTAACATGTGAAGACCTTCCAATGATGTCTCTTGTAATCTGTGGCCGTTTTCCCTACAGTCACTTGAAAGCAAAAGCAATGAAGTTCTATCAGTGGGCTTTATTCCTCATAGGATTGATAGGCTGGAATTCACAAGCCCTTCCTTTCCCTTGTTCCTGTTCACTCGAGCTGTTTCCTTGCCTTTGTGGCCCTGTACTACAGTAATTAGTGCATTCCGGGTGCCTACATTGCCATTACCACAGGTGCTGGGAATAACGAAATAGCAATTGTGTCTTGCCATGATTGTTGTTATAATTAACTGGCGTAGCTATGGTAGTAGAGGTTTGGATTGCTTCCACATTGCTCCAGACATACTTTCAAAGAAAATACTCTGGTCCTAGGAAAATCTCATGCACTTCAACAGAGAGGCCCTGCAACGAAAGCCTGAGGCAGCTGGAAGAAGTGGAGTCTGAAATTCAGATTGCCCTCATTTTACCAAAGCAAAATTACCTTCTTCCTCAGGTACCTCATAAGCTATTTTCCATTGTTACTTCAATGTAGTCAATTCCTCTTCGACCTTCCAGATCTTTTGGTGAGATGTTAGCTTGCCTTGCATTCAAATGCAGTCTGCCTGATACAAATTCTGTATTTGTACCATCATCTTATTTTCCTGTTCTTGAACCTTCTAAATTTATAAATGAAAAGGTATTCAGCAACAAGGAAATTATTCTGAAATGAAAAACTTTGAGGCAGGGACTATATTTTTCCTTGCATGTTGACTTTCTACATTGAGCTACACTCAGCAAATATTGGAACAACTGCTATTTTGGGTTCACAGACACTAGTGCAAGCCTACAGGTATCAAGAACTTTCAAACAAATTGTAACGATTGTAAACAAAGCAGAATTACCAACATAGAAATCAGGCTTCTAGACTTTGCTGCTAATAGTCAATATAAACTTGTAGCTGCTGTGGACCTAAGAAAACGGAGCTCTTCCACAGCCTGGGATTACGGATCTTCTATTGCACATCAGCATTTTGTGGATCAATTAATATCTATAAGGTTCTTTCATGTCACTAAACAATATTGCAGGGGAAATGGAAAAAAATATCATTACTTCATTAATTTGAGAGCCACTGCTTCCTCCTTACATGCTACCTTTGTGAGCTGTACAGCAAGCTTCGAAAGCAAATTCTATGACATCAAAACGTAAGAATAATTGAAAATTTAACATTTAACATGGGAACAAAAAAAAGAGTTTTGACAGAAATAGCCCTCTTTCTCTAAAAATAAATCATATTTTCATGACATCCTGTTTAAAAAAAAAATCCAAAAATATTATTCAAATTAGATCATTCTACTTTGTCCTGGTCTATCAGAGAGCAAATTTAAGACCCATTGTGCTATAACTGGAAGGATCCATGAATCAAGCACTGGAGCCTCCTTTTCAGTCACTGTGTTGTGTATGTCTATGCCTATGTACCTGTATAAATATATAGGATGACCTATTTCAGATTTATAGCCTGAGGTGAGAGAGTTATGGCACAATAGTCTCACAAAAGCATTCAGTTGATAAATAAACTCTACTCATTTCAGAATTAATGAATATTATTTTCCTGGCATCCTGACATTACCATTTTACCAGAAATCTGGAGCTTAGCAGCGATCGGCACCAGCCCAGCGTCCTTGGCACGTCATGGCATGGATTATTGTTCCAATCGATACAAAGCAATTTCCAATCAAGGGAAACAATTGCACGCCGGGCTATTCTGATCCATTTTCAGATAGGATTTCTACAGCCTCCCATGGATTTGCAGCTGCTCAATTGCAGTCTAATTGCATGACCCCTATGGAGCAACACCCAAGGAGTGCTAGTGGGACAGGGTGACATTGAGAACAAGGCAAACGAGGTGGAGCTTGCAATGTACTCGGCACGGGAAAATCACCAGTTGTGCATGGAAGGCAAGACGGGACACGACAACGCAGGTGGCACCTCTGCTCTCGGTCACAAATACTCTGCCTCCGTGGCCCAAAGGAATTTACTGCACGCTGAACATTCATTCCTTACACAAGCCAGAATAAAACGAAACAAAAACACCCAATGTAGCAGTATATATGGTAAAGTTCCTGGACAACAGCTTTGCTAAAACAAGGTTTAGAAATGCCAGCCTACTCACAGAGAGTTTGGCAATGCTAGCCTAGTAGAAAAGCCCAGAAGACATAGGGGAGACCAGGAGGTTCCATACCATCTTCTAGGTATTCCAGGACTTCCAGATCTACCTTTCTGACAGGCATTTCCCTCTAGCACCTCAATTCTTCTTTTAAAGCATTGGGGAATGTCAGTGACTGTGTCAGTGCGCAGCAACAGCTTCTATCAGGGCAATGCAGAAAGGACAGGGCAGAACATTGGCGATCGCTGCCCTAATCTCGTGGAAAGGCTGCAGTGAGCTCATGGGTAGGAAGAAGGATCAGTCCATGCCAGGTCCACACATGGATCACATGCTCGGGATGTGCTGGGCTCCCTCTCCCACTGACCACGAGACCAAGAATTCTGTGATTTATTACTCTGGGGGTTATTTTTTGTGGGGGGGAAAAAAAAACTTCCTTTGCAAGGGTTTTCCTCAATAACTTCAGCAACACTCATTTTTTGGCTAGTAGCTAGAATAGCTGAACTTTGGACTAACTGAACCATAGCCCTGGATAAACTCACCGCTGTCCCTAAGGAAGGAACTGCAGGCTGCTCTGCCAGCCTGCGAAGGCAGCTCAAACCTCTTCTTCTCCCCTGTGCTGCTGATGACCATAAATGATGTCTTGCTACTAAATTGCTTTCTATCAGTGCCCAGCAAAATGCCAGAAGGGCTGCTTCCCAGTGGCCCTCATTCTATGCACTAAAAGAGGAACATTGTCTCCAGCTTTTGGCTATTGCCAGGGGCCCTGGCCACACTGAAGCAGAACCCTACAAAGCTATGAAGCAGAACTCCATTTCCCTACAAAAACTCCCCTTCTATTTCCTTAATTTCAAGTGGAAAAACTCTACAGAAATTTCAATAAAGCTATTATAATAGGCTAAACTAATTCCCATTTGTATTAGCTTTATTTATTGCATGCCAAGCGATTAATACTCTTAAACCATAGTTAGTAAGGTAGAAACTGGACAAAAATAGCAGTTTTAGAGCAGCTGCCTGAGCATAACTGTCAGAAATGGGGAGGAAAGAGAACTGCTATGGAGCTGCCATCTGTATTCCATTCGGTATTTCAAGCAGGATCAATCACAGCATTTCTTTCGGAGGGGACAGTGGTAGGTCTTGAAGGAAGCCCATGGGCAACATTATCAGTGAGGCTATGACTCTAGCTGTTATAAAAGAGCACTTGTAGGGTAATTTGCCATTTAATTTTGATAAACTTTTACTATGTATATTTCTTCTGTCCATTTGAAGGAATCTCTTACAAGCAATTATTAATGCCTAAATACCCTGATCTAAACCATTCCACTAGCATCTATCATCCTTTCCCAGTCTAACCTCTTAATGTCCTAGGGGTAATTCATTTAATTAAAAGGAACAGGGAAAACTCCCAATGCAGGACATAGGGAATAATCATGGACTGACAGGGAAAGAAGCTATAAAGACCCTTTCTGTGCTCATTACTATTGTAACTTCTAATATAGGTCTAATGTCCCATGAGCCTTTTGAGCAGCAACCCTAAGCCAGTATTTCTTGCCTCAAAACCATTATTTTTATAGCTTTTTTTAGATAATAAGATTCAAGAACAAGTTTCAGATGCTTTGCTAAGCAAGATTAACGTGGGAAATTGAAGCTCTTGCTTCAGTTTGAAATATTTCCACTTCTGAGTGTAATTCTGCTGTATCCCTTAAGAGGCCATTATTATTCAGGAATAAATCCCACCAGAGCCAGCTGGATTTTTTTTATAATATTGAATAATACAGAGAGGCAGGTGTGTGCCCATGTCAGGAGTTCCTGTCCAACTGATAGCAATAACCTGAAGTGGGGGAAAAAAAATCAAGAAATACTTTTCAAGATATGGTAAGAGAAAATAATTTACCTGGTATTTGGTATACTTCTCTTTAAGAGTAACAAAGATGCCTATATAATAAGCATTTAAATCTTAAAACAGACAGCCCTGCACATTCTCATATGAAACCCAGTTTCTGAACACGACTGGGATTTTAACAAAACTTTAATGATCTCTATACGGACTATGACATTCTCGGGGGTATTGAATACCTCCAGTCAGCTAACCTCTATAAGAAATATCAACAGGATTGTTTTATCAATTGCTAAAGACATTTTAAAATTAGATATTTAAAATTAATGTGGGAGCTGGAGCCCTTCCTTGAGCGGCAGCTCACAGCAGAAGATGTGGTGCAGAGAGCAAGTGATAGGCAGGGATTTAAAGGGATATGTTCAGTCACTCTCTAAAAAGTTTTAAATCACATCCCTCTCCTACCTTCCTCAATGAGACCTCTGTGCACAACTCACTGTTTTCATAAGATATTGATGCCTGACCTCATTTCTCCGTGAAGGCAGTCAGTGTGCAGCAGCCTCACACTGCAAAACTCTTCCCCCAGAGAAGAGAGTATTTCTGTATTTTCCCCATAGAAATCCTGTCCCAAGCAGTCCCAAGTGACTGGAAACAAGGCAAGAGAGCAGGAAGATAACAGCGCGCGGTGTGGAAAGTGTTGTGCAGGCGAGTTAGCAGCAGCTACGGGACTGAGCACTAGGAAAAGGGTATCAAGGAGTCCCGCATCCACCTTCCCTCCTGTTAGACCTTCTCTGTCCGCTCCTCCTTCACTCAGTGCTTTCAGCTTTCTGAGTTGATATGAGCTGTACATGGATTGCTTTTGCGTTGTTACTAATTCAAACTGCCCGGTGATCAGGCTGCCACTGTATTTGGATACTCCAGCATGGCTATTTTAAGCCATAAATGTGCCCTGAGCTGTTAGTGCCAGACCTGGCTAAGCGTAGCTGACACCAGCCTTTAACTGCACTGCTTGATGGCTTCACAGTATCCCCTTAGGGTCACACTGAAGATGCAGCCCGGGGCACAGCGGTGAGAAAACAAGTCACAGGCAGAAGAGTGGCCCTTTCCTCTCCCTGCCTCCCAGGGCATGAGATGCCGAGCAGGGAATCGCAGCAGGGAGGAGACTGTGAGCTGACGGACCTGTGATTGCCCGGGGACAGGAAGGGACAGCAGAGCTTTCCTGCCCCTCGCAACCCCTCACGGGAATCAGCAGTGAGCTGTGAGGCAGGGAAAAGAAATCCGGGTATGAAACTGAGCCCCTGCCTCCTCCTCCGCATTACGTGCAGCTCTGCCTTCCTCGGAGGGTTCAATACATCCGTGGATTGTCAGGCAGTTCAGCACACGCTCCTCATACGACTCCCACTGCTCTCCTCTTCAACAGCTTCCCGAGCACTTCATAATCTTGACTCTTGACATTTAAAAATCTGTTTGGCTTCAAATACAATCTAAATCCACCACGCTAATCTCCGTCTTAGCACCTCACCGCCCTGTCCCCCCTTACTCTCCAGGTGGGCTCAGGAAATGTTTTCTCAGTGCTTCCATTGATTGATTGCAATATTTTTTTATCTCCCCTCTCTCCAAGCCTAGAAAAAGTTTTGCTTGAAAACCTTTCCTTTTATCCCAATTTTCAAATGTTATGCAGTGGTGGATATGATTGAAAAAAGTGTCTATATTTTGTACTGTCACAGAACTACTTCTTTGAGCCACCTGTTCACCTGCCTCTCAGCCCTTGGCTTTTCCTTACCACTTTTCCTCCCATCATTTAGGGTCTTGATGCACGTCCTCAGTATTGTCTAAATGTCCCAGACATTTTCTGTGATTCCTCCTCCGCGGAGTGCAAGAGTGGGAAGAGGGAAAAGGGCGAGGGCTATATCCACACCTCCCTGCTTCCGAGAGGAAACCTCAGCTCTTCCATCTCGCACTATCGCCAGACGGAGCCTTATCTGCAGAGAGGCTCAGCTCCTTGCAGAATCCCTTGGGAGAGACTCTGCACCGCGTCGTTATCTCCTCCGCAGTCCACAAAGTTCCCCCTTCCTCTCAATCACGCTGAAGCCACACAGCATCTTGGGCCCAGAAGAGAAACATCTGTAAGAAACAGGGATAAACTCCTGTGAATGAAGCTGCTCGGGTTCAGCCAGCCTTATCTCGTAAAGTCTCAATAGCATGAAACAGAAATGGAGCAGATTTTTAGTATTTCACAGTGAGGGAGGATTTGTTCCCAGTTACCTTAGTTTCTCATGTGAGGGTTATTCTTTGGCAGCTTATCTTGTTCTTTCCTGAAAGCAAGTTAAACTTGCGGAAAAAAAAAAATACAAAAAAATGAAAAAAAAAAAAAAAACCCATGAATCCTCCAAAAGAATTCACCAACCACATTTAGTTATTTGTTTTGTGACCCAGGAACTGGGAGAGCGAGGGTCAGGTTAAAATCTGGCAACGATCAGATCAGATTAAAACTCAGATTAAAATATTTACGACTAAGTTAACTCTTCACTTCTCCCATTTTAATTAGCTTACTTTGATAATATTTAGGGTAAATGGAAGCCGTTAGTACTAAGTTTTGCACCAAGGCCCCTGCCTATGGGACACGCACACAGGGAAGGCGAGGACAGTGGAGCGATTCGCTGACATTTGCTTTAGAACTGCTGGGAATAGTTAGAGGAAGAAAGTGTTTTCACAGTACATACAGTTTAGGAAAAACGGGAAGGTCATTTTTTAATTGAAGAACTCTCAGAAAACAGATGTATTCCCTTCTGCAGTTCCCTTGGCTTAGCTATAGGCCAGTTTACCAGGCTCAGGATTGCACTTCCGACGGGGCTGGGACCATTCCTGCCCCTTGGCTACAGAGGGACAGCTGCTATTCCTGCTGGGAGGCACTTTTCTCCCTAGACTGCTCCACCTCCCAAAAGTCAAACCACAAATACTCATCTTTCTTGGTCACTCTTTAATCTTTATTGTAAATTCTTATCATTTTTTTTACTGCTACCTCTGAAATACAGGTAATATCTAGCAACCTGCCAGACCTGAAGCATGAAGAACATAAGCAAGGCTTTGTAGAAACAAACAGCAGTTATTTTATTTGCAATAGAAACTCCTTTTCTACTGCTCCTCTTCTACGGGATCAGGAAGAGACCTTTTTTAGAGCAAAGATGTCTGATCCTCCCCAAAATCGCACATCCTTCAATAACCTGCTTTGATTCAAACCTGGATCATCCAGCTATCTAAATGATGATCAACAAGAATACACTGTTTTTAATGGAAATTTATTGGTTATGCTGGGAAAGCTCATTACTGTGTTGCTTCAAGAACATTTGAGGATAATCTCCATGCAACTGAAGAGCATTACCATCTTCCTCAAATGCCACGGTTCAAAAGGGTTGTTTCTACATAGATCTCATGAGCTCTCAGTTTTCTAAAAAGCCTCAGTTTATGGAGACGCTGCACATTGCCATGTTAGCGCTGCTGCCAACGTGGCTCTTTGCAGAGCAGCCCATCGCCCTTCCCGTCAGCTTAAGGACATATGGCCTCGGAGCGGCTGCATATGTCTGCGTGGAAATGTGCCTCTCTGCTGCGGCAGCTATAAGGATATCCGAAAGATTTCCTTCTCAGTTGCTTAAAAACATGTGTACACACACAGAAGCTCGCAATGCTAAGCTAATTGCGGCTTCTGTTCCCATTCAGCTAGCTTTCTGCCCCAAAACGGGGCCTGTAGGCTGCCTGCTCCGGCCCTCACCCATTTCCAACATGATCAACACGGGTGGTAGCTCATAAAAAAAAAGGGATTTTCTCACAGCAGAAAATAAAGAAAATTAATGCCCTTTGGGAAAACACCCTTTTGAAAACTGTGGTACCTTGTTCTAAATTATGGTCCATTCTGGATCTACTGACTTTACTTCATATTGAGTCTAAGGGTTTTTAGTGTTTAGCAGTGCCCTGAAAGACCAGGCAAAAGTGATAATGTGTTAAATGGAATGGACTAAGCTTCATTTTTGGGAAAACTTCCTCAAAACTCAAAGCACAGAACTTGGTATTTATTCCAATTCCTCCTCTTCTCCAACTCACGTGTAATACTGGGTGAGCACTAGCAAATCTTTTGTATGATACTGATTATCTCTCCAGAGGGCTTTTGTCCTATCTTTTATTTATTTATTTTTCATCCTCCGAACCAAATATCTTACCCTTTTTTGTTTGCTTGTTTGGGGTCTTTTTTGCTCCCTGTTATTTCTGTGCAGCTTCTTACAAGTGTATTCTCTGGAGCCCTCTTTCTCTAGCAGTGATAAGAACCACCGACATGCAGCAGAGAAGGCATCACAGAAGCTCCTACAATAAACTCCTAGAATAAACTGTTGTTGCAGGACTTAATAGCAACGTATGAACAAATGAAAGCCACGGACTCAGTTCTGAAGTTTTGTCTGCAAATATTTGCTCTTTTTTTTTTGCAATACTTGTGTGGTCTTGCTGATTTTTTACAGAAACTATAGAGAATTCATGCCATTCTGCTCAGGAAATTGTTATTCCGTTATTCTGTTCTTAGGAAATTCTACTGAGAAACTTAGGACTTCTTTACATAAAAAAGACCAACAACTATAATTGATTTTTGTCTGTTAACTGCTGTAATCAAAGCAACTCAAAGGTCTGTGGATTTTTGTTTAGATCAAAGTGACTATGCCAGAAATGAGCTGAAATGAGCTAATCTGCTTCTGCAAGAAAAGGAGGAGGTTGAGCTGCTTTAATCACACCAATTCATGCCAGAAATCAATTTATACCAAAATAAGAGTTTTATGAAAGAAAGACATTTGAAGTTTTTGTATCTACCTTCGCAGCTGCACAAGAATTCCTGAAAAACGTGTATTTTAAAATCTCCACAAATACAAAAAAAAAAAAAAAAAAAAAAATAAAGAAAAAATAATGCTAAGAGTGCTACGGGCTAATTCATGCTTTCACACACAAGGTTCAGGATGGTATATGGCCTGACCTTTACCTCAGTTCAGTTTTTACAATTCTAGTTCTATCCAGGATGTAGTATTTCCAATGAGACGCTTATCAAATACCAGTTAGTAATCAACTCATTTGAGTAGTCGCTGTCAAAAATGAGGAAAAAAAATCAAGCTACAAATTAATGTCTTTAACTTTACATGCTTTTGTCAGTGAATGAAAGTTGTCATGTATCTCTGGAGATATGTTTTTAAGTACAGAAAAAGGGACTGTTAAGGGAAAGAAAAGCTGTACCTTACCCAAACAACATATATGGGGCTGACGTATAGGTTATCTTCCTCACACCTTGTCCTTAGCTAAGGAGCACAATGGAAAACCAGGACTGAGATGCCACAGTTACTGCATGACCGTGAGACAAAGATAGCTTTGTTATGAGAGGCCACAAGTCTGAACACCAGACCTTACAAAGGACTGCAATAAGCCAAGCAAAGCTCCAGGGAGACGTGGCAAGGCACTGAAGGAAGAGCATCCATGAATTAGCAGTTCTGGTAGGCTCGGCTGATGCATCATAATTTGTGCTGCGTTTACAGGGACAGCTTCTTTCCTAATGCTATTTAGCACACTTATTTCAGTTGATAATCACTCACACGGGGTACATCCTTATGATGATTTCACTGCTTACACATTTCGTTGCCTAAACACATTGGTCTTGTTCTCCCTTTCCAGTACTGATAGCCAGGTTATTTCTTCTCAGCTAGCTAGAAACCACGAAGTTACAGTGAATTATGTTGTCAGAAAAGCGGTAAATTGTTGCAGAAAGATACAACCTCTCTTCTTCTGGTTATCAGTCAAGAGATGCCCTTACAACTACTTGTTTCTTTACTGCTTTATATACATTATAGTCAGGGCGACTGACAGTACCAAAGATAAAACAACAAAGAAAAGATAAATAACAAGGACCGGAAAGTAAAGCAGATAGTACAGACGCCACTGGGAGCTCCAATGGCCACAGACTGGGAGTGGGGATGATGGAAACAATAACTTGCATGTCAGTGACTTCCAAAAGACTCTTCCTTGTTGTTCTCACTTGCAGTTATACGCCTGATTGAGGCAAGTGGTGCAACTGGAAGGTCATTTGCTATTAAAAACCACGATAAAATGCTCTGATTCTTCCATGTGCGTGATAGTCTGGAAGATAATGAGGCAGTATTTTGAAGCCTACATACAAATAAAGAATAAATAAAATAATGGAGAGAGAGGCAGCACCTGTTCAGCAGTTGTCCTCTCTACAAATTTTTGAAGAATGAAACTTGTTCAAGAGTTCCTATTCATTGAATACAGAAAATATTAAATACAGAAAACAGTGATGAAGTCACACCTGTTAAAATTACATTAATCCATCTTTTAAGTTAAACCACCAAAGCCTTGACCAGGAATGCTTATTACATATTCTAGGGCTACTTTGTTAAGGGGTACTTTTTATTGTAAAAGATGACTGCAGACTGCTTTTGCACATCTGAAAACCTTAAAAAAAATAAATAAATAAAAGAAAATCTCTCTTTTTTAGAGAGAGATTGAAATTTAAGTAAATCTTAACCAAAAATAATTTGAGTCATTTTTTTTTTCTTGAACTGGAGCTAAGCCAATTGTTCATATACGCAAGTTTCTGCTACTGGTTCAAATAAGGGAACAACCATACTGTGCCATTTCACTGGTTTTCCACCCTGTTCATTCTTCTGCTTTTCCCTATTCTTCATTCCCTCCGTGGCATGGAACTATTAAGTCACCAAGTAAGCTGAAAGTCACAGCAAGTTCCCCACTGTAGCTTTAATGAATATATCTTATTTGTTAACGAATATATATTACAGTCCTTGCAGAAGCTAAGTGCCTCAGCCTTGCTGGGATCTAAAGGCTTAGTTCTTTAACCAAGACTGATCTGCCTGATAATAAGTGTTAACAAAACATTAGCTTTATTGGAATAATGCTGAGGCACTTGTTAGTAACGTGCAACAAATAAAAAAAGTAACAAGGCAACAAATATTTTGGTATTTCACTTCATTTTTTTATATATAAACTACTACACTAGAATCCACCAGAGCATGTGGGGAACACACTGGACAGTCAAACAGAAACATGGCCCTGTTTATTCTTCATAAGTGACTGGATAAAATATTCCACTTAATATTCCTTACGTTTTTCTCTTTGAAAGAAATATCCTGGCTAGCAATGCCATCGCGCACATTTAAATGTCTAATGCAGAAAGGCCCCTTCCTAGGGAGGGCTGTAAGGCAGAACACGCAGTTATTCTGTTGTAAATACACACTGCAATCTCACCTCAGTAACGAGTGCTGCATTAACAATACTAACAGAATATTTACAGTCACTATAATGACATATAAAGAGAAATGCCTCTTTCACAGATGGTAACTACTTAGATTTATTGTTTGTTGTATTAACGTTTCTTTCAGCTAAAGAATGGCTTAGATTTTCTGGTAGAAAAAATCTGATTTGAACAATACATGATACATAACATCAGAAATGATAATTTTACCAGTCATTCCAGCTAGATGAGCTGCATAGCGGTGACTGCTGCCCTCCACCACTAATTCACCTCTGTTACACTGGTTTGAATAGCCATGAATATATTTCATAGTTCCTAAAAGCACCTACAGCCGCGTTAGGAAGAATTTAGTGATTTTTGGACGTAATTCAGCAAAGCACATCAAGTTGTACAGAATTTAAGGAGGTGAATAATCCCCTTCAGCTTCAGTAGGGCTTTTAATATGCTGAAAATTAAACACATTCTTAAACCTGTAGCTGCGTGGGAGTCAATTGCCACAGAACCAGCGTGTTTGCTAGTGCAATTACTGCAATGCCCAGTACAGTTCCAAAATGGCCAGTGTGTTAGAAGTTGGCCAAATTTATTTTGAGTGAAACTGAGTGAATTAAGTGAAAGCAAATCAACTAAAGCAAAAGAAAATGAATGTTTAGAAATTGTTTTGAAGAGGAAGCTTTATCTCCTTCTTCCTTCAGTGATCTCTTTTATCTTACCTGTTGGTGAGGAGAAGGAAGCTGGGATGAGCCAAAGGGATGTGCCGCTTTCCAAAAAGCTCCTCAAAAGATCCCGGGTGCAACTAATGAGCAACTACAAACAATGCCAGTTACAACCACCTAGAGGTCAGTGGTGTCTGCGTCATGGTCCAGCCCTCAGAAATGGCAAGGGAAGACGGTCAACTCTGATGAGTCTGGGTTCAGTTCAACCCAGTCACTGATATTTCGTGAAGTAAGTTCACAAGTACCCAGAGAAAATCAGTACAATCCATGAATACGCCTAGTTATGAACCTGATATTGCCAATCACTGTAAAAAAACACCTGGTCTCTCAAGGCAAAATCCTGTGTTTCTGCCTTTTCAGTGACCACTGCTATGTACATTGCTGTGTTCTCCCCATTTTCTCTTCTGGGAATGCTGCTCTGACAAAAAATGTCATCTAACACTT
>VZSG01000216.1:861016-1002111 GCA_013398315.1 Nothoprocta pentlandii | reverse complement strand
AAAAAAAAAAAAAAAAAAAGGGTGCCTTCCAATTATCCCAGCTAGATTTATTGTCAAGGTCCCGTGTGCTCTGGTCTGGCGCCAAGCCTACAGCCACAGTCATTCCCCTCGGCCTGCTGGATCTGCAGTGCCAGGAGAAGTCAGGCCAGGGCATCACTTAATAGTACGTAAGTCGTAAGACAGATCTAAGTCCCTGTTCTACTAATGCTTTTTTTTCGGATGAGAGAAGGGAAGACTCCTCTTGCTCATGAATATCCCATACCTCTTGTGGAAGGAGGTTCTGACAGCCTCTGTGCTGTCCCTCAATGGAATCTAGCTTGTATTTTAGCCAGATAGAGGATTAAGCACATACAAAGCTATTGCAAGTGTCTTTAATATTAATCATGCAGTTTATTTCATTTATACGACACGGCTAAGCTCTTATTGCTGCCATAGTGGCGGCCAAACATAGCTAATGAACAGAAATGTGAGCTTCTGGAGACGGGCTCCTTGCTCTGCGGAGGAGTTTACTGGAGCTTGGCTTCCATCTCTGTTAATGGCTGTGACGGCATTAACGAGCACCGAGGAGGAGCAGCCGAGCTGGTGTGGTTGAGGCGCAGCTCCCTGCACGACGCAGCGCGTTTCCAGGGTCTCACCAGGCCCCGCGTGCGCTTAACCCAGCTGCAAGGTTTAAAAACCTGAAACGCTTTAGCACAGCCTTGGGATTTGTTTGCATCCCTCGTATCTGTTCAAGCCTTATTAAACATAAGTGATTTCAGGAGTGTGCTTGTAAGGACTTACACTGGCGGGAACATTCAACACCATGTAATGATTGCTTATTTTAAAGGAAATATATGTATATGGAGAGAACAATACGCAGTGATTGTGTTGGACTGGAACAAGGCTTACACCTACCAGCAAATTGTAATCAAAGGGAACATTTGCTCTTGAGAGATTTAGCACAGCCTCTGCTAGTGTAAATTAGCATAACTTCATTAAAACCAGCAGAGCTATGCTGATTTACACTCACTAGGACTCTCGGTGTGCTTAATTCTTTGTGTATCTGAACAAGAAAAGTGGACCTCAGACTAGCAAGTCAGCAACTTGCACATTGTAAGTCCCAAATATTAACATACTCATATTTCAGGCATAAATATACAGAAACGATAAAACATTTTAGTCTGAGTTGTGCAGCTTTTATAGGCATGTCAGAAGAAATGTTTTTCATACTGGCAGTGACTAATTAAAAAAGAAAAACAGTAAAAAGAAATCAAAAGGCAGATTTCTGTCAACTCCAAGGGTTTTCTGGTAATGTATTCTCATAGCTTTAGGTAAGGACATAAATTCTGTTGACTTTGCAACTGTACAAGATTCTACTTGCAACAAACCAGAGCAAAAGCAGGGCAGATGAATGTGACTGCACACTGCACAGCGTGTGCTTTCAGCGGGCAGCTGAGCTGCAGGGTCATCTTTGCATAGGTGAGGCAAATACAGACAGTGGGACCAGTTCCTTTATCTGTCTGAATCCCAATAATCTGCACAATTCTTCAAAGAGAGATAGTGGATATAAGAACAGGTGTAACAATAGACTTATCTGATCTATCTTTCTTCACTTCTCTATCACTTTTTCACTTCAAAGATACTGCTGCCCCAGGAATACATGTGGGGGAAAAGGGATTGTATCCATCCCTCCAACTAATGTTGATGCAAGTACCAAGGTCGGAATCATGTACGGATTTTACAGGCTTAAAAAACTATCATGGCCTTTAGTAATTCACAGTACAGGTATTAAGAGAGAGAAAGATGGAGAAAGAATTGAAGTATATTCTGGCAAAATCCGCCAAAATCAGCCCTAAAGCAGTGATTTATCCCTTTTGATAAACTCATCTTTTTTCTTTCTTTAGATAGGACAACTTTACCATTAGCTCTTACTCAGGGCTGTGCCTGGAGTCATTTTCAAGCTCCCAATATATTTTTGGTCCTGTCATTTAGGGATCCTAATAAAGAGCTGTCAGAGAAACTTAAATTTATCATTCCCTTGGCCCCCAGTACACAAACCCTGCTGCAGAGCTGGGCATCCACACTGGTAAAATGCAGCAAGCAGTTGCAAGGGTAAGAGAAGCGCTGAACACACCTAAGACCTTTGTGAGATAAGTTAATTGCATGAAAAAGATAATAAAACTAAAACCTTCATAGCAACTTTATACCAATAACTTGCACCTTTTTTTAGCTTGTAAAGATAGTCTGGGAATAGAGAACTTTCACACTTTTTCCTCTTGAGATGGCTTACATCTCCTCCTCATCCCCTGTCAAGTCACAAGAGGAAAAAATAAAACACACACATTTCTTAATTAGAAAGACCTTACTCCTCAGTCAGCCGGGATCCTTCCCACTCGTATTCATTGCTCAGGAGAACTCTAAGTTCATCTGTGGGTCTTCTTCTGACAGGGTTGATGTCACCATATAGGTCCAAATGTTATAGCCCACCCAGCCTTTGCCACTGGCATTTTGACATTGAATGACCTCTGTTGTTTGCAATATACTCCTTTTTGACAACAGCAGAACTGGGGGAACAGAAGAGGCTGAACTCTCCATTCAGGTTCCTTTTGAATAATGCTAACTCCTCTTTTGCCTAGCAGATTTTAAGCACCTTCGCTCCACTCTGCTTTTTTTATCTATAGAATCAGTGGGACTATTTGCCTAAACACTTTGAGTCACCTGGGAATTGTTCTCTTTGACCGTTCACTGCTAGCTATTGGTGTTGTCATATTATATAACAAGTTATTATTAAAAATGAGATAAGATTTATAGCTCCTTTATTTTATCATAACAGAAGCTTACCAGGGAGCTCTGTGACATTTTTCTCTCCTGCTCTTTTGAGTTTTACTTTTTTCACGCTTGTAAGCCTAATGAATTTATATTAGAAACATTTATGTTCCCAGTATTAAAGTGTAGAGCCTGACCTGAAACGCTGAACAGAGCAGGGTCGCTTTCTAAGCTGTGCAAAGGAACGCGGTGGCCTAACCACCTAGCCTAGCAACTGGTACAACAGCACTGAGTTTCAACAGTCCTGACAAAAAGGGTAGGGAAGAACGGGATGAGCACTCATAGGAAAAAACGAGCTCTATTTCTACTGGTATCGTGCCAGCCTCTAATGCCATTGAGCAAGGAGCATCTGGGGGCACTACCTGAAGCTGGTAGCTCTGATTTCCTCCACGCTTGGCCTCATCTTTGGAAAAATGCCTTCAACAAAGCTGTCTCATGGGCTGTAACCACACACATCTTAGCTAAAAGCACCGCCCGGATGAGACTTCAGCAGGACAGTGAGGAGAGGAGCACCCCATGAAGAGCAGATACCAGGGGGTGGTTCATGCAGCACCAGGAATATTGTGTATCACAGCTGGAATATTGTGGTTGGCCTGGAAGGCTAATGTAGAAAGATACGGATCAAAGGACAAGGCGGAAGAAAGTGATGAAAAGTGATCCACAGAATTGTTCATGAGAGCTGGAATCCTTGGAATTGCTCAGTGTAAAAATATGAAGTGAAAGAACAAAGATGTTAGAAAGTTCAATATCTTTAAGGTTGTAAAATGTTGCCACAAAGAAAGAATGGACTAATCAGTTCTTTTAGACAGATGTCAGGTGAAAAATCAAGGTGGAGACTGGGAGTTAGGAATCAGCTTTCTCTTGAGAGGAGCTGCTGAGCACCATTAGGTCCAGTCAGTGCCCTCAGGGCCCTGACGTGCACTGCCTAATGGCAGAAGTCTCCGAGTATAAGTCCAGGCATGGAGAACCTCAAAAACTAACACCGTGTTGCTACCAGGTAAGCAAAAACTTAGTCTTGTATTTCAGCCACTCTTTTCATCTTCAAAGAATTGCTGTGTGCTGTGAAATCACAGGGTTTCTTAAGAAAGCAGCTCACTTAGTTGAATGAGGAAATTCAGGACATTCGTAGTCCACACCATTAGCTGTTTCTAATTTGGTAGCAGATGTTTCACTGATCCACATGGGCCCTCCCTTGGGAGATCATACCCCTGGTATGGTAAGTCCAGTCTGATAGAGCTTGGAAAGCTCTGAAGTTCTGGAGCAGTGTGGCTGAGAGGAATCGATGATGCCCCTGATGACACATGCCCTCATCTGCACTGGTGCCATCTCGTTTTTCCCCAGTTCACCCTTTGGGGCTGACAGGAGCATGTCACCACTGCTGTGAGCATCACTGTGGTCATTACCGTTTCCTGCATGTCTTTTCTGCTCTGCCATCCTCTGCCATCATTTCTGCTCTGCCATTTCTGTTCCCTTTTGGGAGATTTACTTGGTCAGCTAGTGCCAAGAAAAATGATATCACGCGAAGCAGCACTATTTTCTAAGGTGGCAGTTTTACAAGCAAGCCTAAAACTGTGCCAGGAATATCCTTCCTTGTTGCATACAACCAAACTCCAGAGTTAGCCCAGACCTTGCACTTTCTTAACCCCCAAGTCAAGAAGTGCAGCTCCGGGTCACAGTTTGAGTTACCTATTAGTTACTGAGAGGCTGGAGATCAATCGAATTTTCCATCAAAAAAAAAGTTCAATTTATAAAAAATTGTGACCCACTTAAGCGCTCTGCCCCAGCCGACAGGAAGGCCAGCGACCTCCTGGACGTGCGCAGTGCCCTAGTTATTATTTTGTGCATTGTGACCAGTGTCTTAGAAGGAAAATGGTCATTTTTTAATATTCCTTAAAAAAAATAAAAAGACACAGTATTTGGGAGATCTTTGAAAACTTTCTGTCAGTCCTTGTGATTTTGAAGTTTGACAGGCTTAAGTATCCATACGGCATTCCCGTAGGTGACACTGCACTCCTGGCTTCCACTATGAAGGTGCGTTTTATCAACTGCTTTTGGTAAATAATTAAGAGATTTCATTCATTACAAACTGAATAAGGTTCCCTCACATTCACATAGTCATTACACATTCACATAGTCATTCCTTTTCTAGCCCATATAGTATTTCTAAAAACATATTTCTGTTGGTACCAGGTTGCTACTAGATACCATTTTGTCCTTCTGAAACAATAAACCGCTTTTTTTTTTTTTTTTTTTTTTTTTTTTTTTTTTTTTTTTTTTTTTTTTTTTTTTTTTTTTTTTTTTTTTTTTTTTTTTTTTTTTTTGCGCCTGATTTAATCCAAAGCAAAAAGGATTATCATGGCCAGAATTGGACTATGATGCATTTTACAGCCATCAGGATGTCACGCTCATCTGAGCAAGTACACCTGTAAACTATTTGCCTCTTACAAATGCTGCATCAACAACTGCGTTACATATACAAAATTATCATTTTAATTATATCAGTCCAAAATTGAATGAACCCAACTGACTGCACCATTCATCATCATTGTAGGATTAATGTCGTTGTCCATTGCAGAACCAAGGCAAAGACAACAGCCCTCCAGCAAGGTATAACTTTACATAACAGAGGACAGCACATGTGTGGATGGTGTAAACTGTACATTTTATACAGGATTAGTCAATAAACTGGTTCTCCTACAAACTGCCAATAAACTGTGGGCCAGGAGGAGAGGGGGGACAGGGGGCCCAGAGTGGCACAGAGCGTACCCCAAAGACCTGTGACTCTAATATCCCGAATCACACAAAAATACCTATCCATAGAAATCTCTGCCTTCTTCAGGGAAGAGATTACATTAACCCATAACTTAGAAATAATTTAGAAACCTGTCCTCTGATAGACTGGTAGCTATGCCCCAGCTATGCCCACCAAAAGGTGGAAAAGCAGTTTTTATGGATTAAAACTGGGAGTTTTGGGAACCTCTTACCTTTTACAATCCTTATTTGTGCATCATATCCAATGACCGAATGAATTACAAATGTGTGAAGAGGCCCTTTGGTTATGGAGCAGCTCCTAGGACTTTCTCCTGATGGATGAAAGGAGGACAACCAAGGGACGAGCTCTCTCGTGGGTTCTCCACTGACCTCACCAAGAAGTCCTGGAGCTTCCCTGGTCAGCATGGCTCCTTCTCCAACATGGAAGTGGCTGGAGATTAAAGTCTGGCAACAGGGAGGGGAAGAAGTGATGAGGATTCTCTTCAAGGATCCAAGGAAATTCAGCCACACACGTCCCAGGGAAGCACTGAGCCAGTGAGGCATCACACAAAAAGCAGCAGTAGCAACTCCTGGTTGCACCTTACACCTTCTCCAGTGCTCTCCCAGCTTCATTCCAGAAGAAAGCCTTATTTTACTGTTCCCTGTATTTTCCTGAATTTCTAGATTAATTTTTATTAGAGGTCTGCAAGGAGAAGTACCAGGAAACCAGAGATAAGTGTGAGGACCAAGCTCAGCATGCTCAAAGAGAATTAGGCTGCAAATATTGAAGGATCATCTTTTAATCCCTCATTATTCCATTATGTATGTTACCAGTTCTGCATCAGTTATTCTTGCTGTTATTAACCTCAAATAAGTGATTTGGATCAAGATAACTATTTGAAACTCCGGCATCCAAGACAACTTAAAATGGACAGACTAAGCAAATAGGGGTCTCAAGTCTTTCTTTCTTAATAAACTTCTTTGTTCCTAGAGGGACGTTGCAGAACAGAATGGCTGAGGTTGGAAGGGACCTCTAGAGATCATCTAATCCAACCCCATCCCATTCTGCTGCAAACCGAAAGTAGAAAAGCACCCAAAAGTTGAATGTGCTGGTACCAGCCTTCATGCACTAGCCTGCATGCATACATGAGCGTGGAGATGTGACAAGTGCTCCCCATGCACCTACGTCACCCCCAGACCAACTTCTCAAAAGCTCAGGCAATTTTGTAAACCTTTGAGTAGTTGCTATCTTTTTTTTTAATGGAAAACTTTTAAATAAAGGTTCCCATCTCCTACCTTAAAACATATCCCTCAGAATCATAAGATTCTAAGTATTAATTAAATTTCATATTCCCTGATTGGAAAAGGAAATGAATGTCATTAGAAAGTCTGTCATGGGAGACACTCATTCCTAGCCTTTGAGACAGAGGTGAAGCTAAAATACATCTAGTATCAGAAACTGATTTTAGGTCATTGGTAGACGCCCAAAAATTCATTACTTAATGAAGTAATGTGCCAGCTTATATATAGCTATCTGCTGTGCAGGGCTAATTGGGGGAATTAAAACAAACAAACAAACAGATTTTTACGGTTCACTACTTTTTTAATAAGTAGTGAACAAAAGAAAAGAATAAGATAGGGCACCATTAATTGAAACCGTTTTCTGCGTGTCTTGAGCAATTACAACAGACTAATCCACAAATGAGTTCTTTTAATACATATCTATTATTGTTGCAGACATGCCATTGCTAATTTATAAAGTGTATATATGCACCCAAATACACAAAAATATGTGCACTTCTATATGATTATAGTGGGGAAAAGAATATGTTCCTTCAATAAGGGCACATTGTTCCCAACAGTGGTGTTCTCTGTTGGGCCCCCTTGGCCTCCTGCCAAGGAGGCAAAGCAGAAAGAGAGGGAAGAGAAATCCTTTAGTCCTTCATAGCACATTATGCAAACCTTTTATTTTTTCTGTTAGATATTTTATGCATGTGGCCTTTAGTCCTAGGACATGCAGTTGCTTCTGGACCTCTGTTCTCAGCAGAAAAAGAGATGTGGATGCTTTGACTATCCGAAAAGCTGCAAGGACATTAGGCTGGGCTTGGTGGGGTCATCTCCATTTCCTCTGATCGCACTGGGCAAACTGTAGGGTTTAGGAAGCTCTTACTGACACCAGGTCTGCTGTTGCCCACATTTCTTGTTTCTTTACAGACCCCTTGGAAGGCTGGCGGAAATAGATGATATTAATTATACACCAGAAATCCCAGTTTGGCTATAATAATGCATGCTGGGAGCATGCTGCCCAGTTTACCGACACTGTCAGCAAAATATTAATGCAGGTTTTAGAGGTTAAGCCAGTTCAAGGTAACTCTCTCACTTGGTTTGAGGCTTTCAAGCAAAGAGCTGGGTGAACACCACAAAAACACTGTGTTAACTTCACATCAGCCATCCCCCTGCACATCAAACATCTGGCTTTTCCAGAGATACCTCAGGTTTCTTTGAGACCTGCTCTTGACAACAATTACATTTATCTTACTAGCAAAGAGAAGCAAAAAGACATTTTATTGCTTATGAGATGCACTTTATCAAGGTAGTTCAAATTCCAGCAAAGATCACTGGAGGTCTAAGTTCTCTTGGAATAAACAACAAAAATAATTAGTGATTATTTTCCAGAAAGGAAAAAGCATTTTTTTTATTAGACTTGAACTGGGCTGCCTTTTGAGTTCATACTCAATACTAGCCTTGGCGACCAAGGCTTCTAGGCACTATCACAATACAAACAGCAGTAGTAATAACGCTGAAAAAGATGTTCCTATGTTAATTATCATATATTAGGCTGTTAGTAGCTAGCATAAGATACATCTAAAGTTCTAAAGTTGAAACAAGAAGACAAGCATAACGTGACAGCTAAAAAACAGATCTCAAAACCACACATCTCTGCCAGTGCCTTGTATGTTCCTGGACACAGAGAGACCAAGAAAAGTCCTGGAAACGTGTGGGAATTGTGCAGGGAGGCTGCAGGCCAGGGCAGGGCACCTGCTGTACGTGGGTTTGGATGTCCTGTGCGGAGAGCAGGACGCGGGGCTGCCTCTTGCGACCTCGGTACCGCGTGTGTCCGTGTCTCGCGGGGAGCTCCGGGGCCTCGCGCAGCTCCCGGCTCACCCACGAGCGCAGGCAGCGGCAGCAGGGCCCGTGTTTCATTTAGAGCCGGTTTGCTGCTGCGTGCCGCACTTCCCAGGCTCCACGCGCTGCTGCCGCCAGGAAAGGCGGCGGGAAGCTGTGGCAGTCCTGAGCCATAGGCGGAATGCAAGGCCGCGGCCTCATCCGTCACTTTCAGACGCCCTTCGCGTCAGGCTCCCCAGAGCTGTGGTGCCTTTGGCCCCTATGGCAGGAGTCTTGCAAGACAGTTGGACTCGGGAGAGGGGAGTCATCTCTAATGGATTCATTCTGTTTTCTAAGTCAAAAAAATGTGCTCTCTGTGTTCCAGTGTCTCCCAGGGATGCAGCTTCCTTTCCAGCATAATTCCATGGTAATGCCAGCCGCAGGCTGCACTCCTAATGCCAGTGCATCCACAGTGCCCGCTTCTGCGTCGCTAAAGCGGAGAACGGCCCCGTGACACCAGCAGGGCTGTCACACGCTTACGTACCATCTAGAAGTTACTGACACCCGATTGGGACCCTCCTTGTGGTGCTGCTGGAGCTCGCTCGAGATCGAGGCTGCTAATATCTGCATTTTTGTCCCCAAGGAAATGGCGGGAAGTGGGTCATGTCCTTTTCCACGTCACAGGGATGCAAAATGAAAATCCCTGAAGAAATGAGAGGGGGACTGCTAAGCGCATCGGCGTCAAAGCGAGCTCCCATATGCAAGGTGAGCTCCCGTGTTTTGCACGGGGCACTCTGGGCCCTGGGCTCCTGTTCTCACTTCCAGATAGGAGAGATCAAAACCACAATTATTCTCTCACAGTGCTCTGGAACAAAGAGCTAAATGAAGGAAAGCAGAAATCTGGGGGCAAAACCAAAATAACAATGAACTGTACAACCATCAGTAAAAAGATATCCCTAACATACTGGGACTCTATTTTTCTATATAAACAAATTTCCATACAGATATATATTTTTAAATATATTTATTTTTTAAAAATTATATCCCCTGTCCTCATGTTCCTGAAGCTAACCTTGAAAATGTCCATGCACTTGCACACCTAGGAACTGGACGTGCATAGTTCAGATGAGCCATGAACTGCATCCATTGCAATGGACTTCTTAGCTTGAGGCTTCTCAAGCTCTGAAGAAGAGCAAACACATTCAAGGGAGGTGATGGTAGAAGTAGGTGCAGCTTGAGCATAGGTATTAACACAGACATGGCCCATGATCAACTGTGGAGAACGGGCACGGGCCTAGTATTGGTCTCTGGAACTTCAAGGACTTTGGTGGAAGAACCTGATATTTGCATATAGAGCAAGTAAAACGTTCCTGGATTTCAGCAAGAACCACATGGCACAACTGTTGAAAGGGGAGAGGCCTCAGCTGGCAAAATAAAAATCACTGAGTGTGGAAATATTTTATCGCTGATCTTAATTATTAGTAGTTGCCCTCCTGCTTTGTTTGATAATAATGAGCAAAAATGAGCCATTTTGCTCTAATGGGATTTTTGAAGCTTCATTTATGAACTGAAGCAAACACAAGCAACATACAATCTGCATAAAACCCTCTCCAGTGCACACTACAGTCCAAACCCAGTGGGCTCTTCTCTCAGTCAAACAAGACTTTGTAAGGGGAAATGTCCAACTGCAGAGGTCAAAGCCGTTCCCTTCTTGGGCACAAACCAACGGTGGCTCTGGCTTCCTGCCACGTGTCCCATTTGCAGCTCCCCATCCCAACAGTAAACTAGACACTAAGACTTTTAAGGATCCCAATCCCGCCACAATATCCAACTCAAGCTCCTCCAAACTACACACTGCAGTTTCTCTACAGAGACTAAGTAGGGCAGAAGAACAGATACAGTGAACATTTGCAGCAATTTTATGCTAAAAACAATGTGAGTTGTATTCTTACGTCTACTGCAATTATTTCTCAGCTTTCTGCTGCTTGACATTGAAAAAAAAGGAGCCTCAGTCTAGACCTAGTGCTTAGCAACAACATCTGCCATCATCGCACTTGAGAGCCTGTTTTTAATCCAATCTTTCACTTTTTAAAAGACTTGAATTCTTATAACATCTATTATTCTTCTTAGTCAACAGAACACATAATCCATAATATAGTTAAATGATCTTAAAGTCATCATGATTCAGAAGGGCAATGATGAGTGCACAGCTAGATTCTTCAGAGATGGAAAATTAATGCTTTCATATTCAAGTAAAATTAAAATTGCAGGTTCCCAGTGGAATTCACTTTTGATTTGCAGCTACTTATGGCAAGTAAGATACAGGATGCTGTTGTCACTGAACTCCTCTCTACTGAAGGTAGAGTGGAGCAGCAGGACTTTGGGGAAATTAGGTATCAGAGCTGTTAAAATAACCGAATGATGAGATCCACCAATTGAAAATAATTTAGCTAGCTGACATAAAGGATATTCACTAGGACATCACAGATATTTCTGCATCATGGGGAAACTTTATCTCACTGAGGCATAGAATAGTTACAATGACCATCAATGATGATGGGAATTATTCATGCAAAACCTCCCATTCATTTACTCAAAATAATAAAAGCCAAAGTCTGTTTATGTTGTTTTTCTTCCTTGTGTAGCCATCTCTCTAAATCTGCAGTTTATGAGCATATGATGCCTTCAATCCTTACAAAGTCAAAGACATATTTCTATACCATGGGTCTTCCTTTCCTTCTCACATGCAAAAATATTTACTAACAAATTAGAAAGAAAAATTGTTTTCAGAGTGGGGTGCTGTGTGTATGTATGAACTTACATGTTATGTATGGAATATGTTTGAGCACCAAGATGGATACAAATCTGCTCTAATCTTGCGCCAGATATTGCAAATACACCAAAGGGGTAGGCAAATTTTTGATAAGAGGTATATTATTGAAGGATATTTAAAAGAAACAAAATTAGATAGATTTGAGTATTTCAAAAAGATCTTGATATAAAAAAATCCTAAATTTCTAATGTTCTCATGCTTGAAAATATGAAAATTTTTTGCTTGAATAAACAATATATTTGTCATCCTTTTATACCAAGAACTTTTCCCTAATCCAGAACACTTCTGCTGCCACACGTATTAGTAATTGCTTACAACGAGGGACTGTGATTTATCACATCACATCATAAAACTGAAGCTGAGGAATTTAAGAAGAGCTATAGATACCTTCGCTAGACTTTCTCTCATTTGTATTGGAATTTATTTCTCACAGAAGGGCTAGTTAGCAGAAGTGAATGGCTATATCATTACTAAACAAGCATCTTTAAAGAATCTTTTTCAGACAAGGATGGGAGGATCTCGAGTCTGTTCTATAGCAGAGAAAGAGGAAGCGAGTTCAGAAGAAAGGGTAGAAAAGCAATGGGAAAAATAAGAAGTACTCATATTAAAAGACAAATCCAGACTCACTGCATGAAGGAAAAGCCTTTCCCCCATTAATATCAGAAGCAACAATTAATGGTCTGCCAGGAACCTGCTTGATGCCATTCTGTTAAAGCACTTCCCAAATGGAGTTCTGTTGGGGTGAATGACTGGAAAACAAAGCTTGAATGAGACGAGACTTGAACACGGACCAGACTCTTGCCTAGCACTTCCAATTACAGCTCCTGCTGAGATAAATTGTCTCTCCTGATTAAGTGAGTTAATGCAGACACATACTTAGACCGGGCTGGGCGACCAGCCTCATCTGGAGCGTTGTGCGCGCGTGAGCCCGCACGTCGGCACCGATGCCTGGGAATGCTCTCACCGGACACACCGGCCTCTCGGGATGGAATTAAGCAGGCTTCTAGTTCAAGCACTGAAAAATCTCCTTACCATGGCTCTACCCTATACATTTTCACGGGCTCTCCTGCATGCCTTCCTGCAGTGCATTTCTGCAGGTTTGCTTCAGGGGATGCCACACTGCAGCTCAGCCCACGATGACCTTGGACGCTCATTAACAGCACGACAAAATATAGAGTCTTTCCTCACAAGTAAGGGGCTGGCAGGGCCTTGAAAACCCCTTTCTGGCCTGGGGAGGGCATGAGGCACCTCAGCTGAGCCAGCAAAGAGACGCTCTTCTCTTGCTTTAGGATCAATCTGAAAAAGAAACCTTCAGCAGAATTTCTGTCTCCACAACAAGCCTGGAAACACATTGAAAGGAGATGGTGGAAAACATGCAAATAACAAAATCCAAGGGTAGGGCAATCTGTGTCTGTCTGAAATGGCAAGGACCAAGGAGAAAAAGTTGAGGCCGGAGTCGAATATTCCGTTTGCAAATATAGGAAAGTGGAGCAAAGGGGATGAAGATGATCCTGGTGACCTGTGCTACACTGCAGAGACAAATTCCTAAGAGATCTAAGAGGACCTAAGAGACCTAAGAGGACCACTAAAACAAGAGCAAAGCCTACGTATTGAAGAAAGCAAAAATCTATGTCAGAAATCATCGTCCTGAGTGCTGCACATACATAGGAAACCAAACTGCTGCTTAGTTTGCGTTTTCCACCCAGGTTTTGCTTGCATTTCTGGGCACAAAGAGAAGTTCCAGCTTTTTAGAATTACATTGATCAGTTTGAAAATGAACCTACCTCGCTTATGTGCACCTGGGCATAGAGAGACATTTTATGTGTATACATACACATTTATCATACCACTGTAAGAGAAAGTTTTAACTGAAAGGTTTAGGAAATTAAAGCTGGGGTTGGTGCTACGTGGATTTTGTGTGCCACAGAAGTTGCTCCTCAAATGTCCTAGTGTGACTCTGTAGTGTGGATGTCAAACGAATCAAAGAGAAACCTGCACATCTGCCTGCGAGGAAAGCAAAGAGTTTAAAGAATAAACCTGTTCCTACACATATTGATTACTGATGTCTGATGTTACAGGTCTCAGCACAAACACACTCGTCCTTTCAGCTCATAGACCCAGAATTAGACTTTGCGTAAGACCAAAAGGCATCTTTTCCAAACAGCAACAAGAACCACTTGTCCTCTGAACTCCCTTCCAAAAATGCCATAAAGACCATAGAACTGTGCTGATTACAGATTATTATGAGATTATTTATCTTTTTTTATTTTATCTTGTCAGCTCCTTTCTGCACTAGTTTGCTTTGAATGCTTTATGCAGATCAAATATTTCTTATTAAAACTGCGCTTGTGGGTGATTTATTCTGAGACTCCTTTATGTGTGCTTAAAACTCTTATATGGATCATCCAAAATTCCTTTGCAGACTTCAACCTCTCCAGCAAAACCAGTTTTAGACTTACAAACCCGCCATTATTTTTAACTAGCGCTAAGAACTCCCACATCCTGGAGTGGTATCCCAGCAAATTTTGATGCTCTTGGCAACCAGCGCACATTAGAGGATGCCAGATTATGAATTACCCTAGCGATGCTTCCCAGTAATAGGCAACATATGCAACAGAGGATACAACAGAACATAAAAATCCTAAGGATGCTTGTTTCTTTTTCAAATGTTATTTTTTGTGTGCCAGAGAAATCCACAAGTCTCATTATCACTCTCAGGCCAAGGTCCCACTGGCTCCCATGCAGGACACGGAGGTTACTGCAAAGCTCAGAGTTCACCTGGCCAGAGCTTTGCCAACAGCCATAAATAGTGTGCTTGTTTTCAATAAACATGTGTGGTCATTGGAATTAACTGCCCCAGGACCAGCAGCAACAGCACAAAGCGAAAGCTGAGGGTCACAAAAGTTTATTGCTAAAATATGGGCTCTATGAAGTCAGAGAACGTATACATGTGGGCTCTGAAAATACAAGAGGATGTTCAGGTCTTTGATTTGATGTCTTCAATTTTCTTCAAATTATATTAATGTTTTTCATTTCACCTGTAAGAGCAGCTTGGCTTTGTACTTTTCCATACAAAAAAAAATTATGAATGACTTCCAAATTTTTAAGTACACAGTTAAAATATTGTATCATGCTTCCATCAGCAATTGGTGCAACTACTAACTGTCCTCAGAAGCTACCCTTACTACGATGGTTAGGTAAAGACACTCAGATAGGAGAGGCAAAACCAATCCTCTGGGATAGGCACGGTGTTAAACATTGAAGGGAGTTTGCCAAGCACAGTCATATATAAAAGATTAAGCATAAAGGGAGGAGCTGAATAAAGAGAAAGTCTCCACTCTATTGTCCCCTAAGGGCACTAAGCCTAGAGTCAAATCTTTAGTCATGAGCAGCATCTTTTGCTTTGCTATGACAGTCTTAGAATAAAAGCAAACCAACCAGTAAAGAACCTTTCCAGACAAATTTCCCATCTTTTCCAGAAACTTGGGCAGAATTCACCTAGCAACAATACAGACATTTCTTGCAAGGGCTCTAACTCAATGCAAGCACATTATTTCTGCACACTTGCATACGGCAGATACTGCAAAATGATTTGTATTTCTGTTAAGTATGTATTTTCAATAGATTGGATTTACTGTCAAGAATAAATTGCAATAACTGCTAGCATAAATACATAGTGCAGATAAACACACAACAGCAAAGACAAGGGAAAGAATACATATATAGATTAATTATTTTCTTTAGTGTGGTTTTATCAACATATACTTAGAATTAGACAAGGGAAAACAATTTTGCATGCGCAGACAGTTACACCTGAACGACTTCATCAATATTACAAAGCCAGGTCCCTAATGGGCATATATTTTAAAGAACAAATGATTAATATCTTTATCTCCAAGGAAGAAAAAATAATTCCTTTAAAACAACAGAAAAACATAGTTTCAAAAGCCAGATGAAGAAACATGGGTGCATTCTGTGCTCAGCTAACATGCCAGAGAAATTTAGGGATCAGCAGAGCTTGCATTCCTGCAACAGAAGATGAATGTGCATTATAAAGATTGAGACTTTATTTACAGATATAACGTATACACTCCTACATGTATATGCAATGTATGTATCAAGTCCTGGAGAGCACAGTCGGGCAAGAGGAACTCAGCAATGTCTCACACATGAACTAAAAGGGCTTTTCCCCAACCAGGAATAGGGGAGGCAACTCGGGAACAGAACAACATGTTCATTACTTTAATCTCATGTTACTCCAAACCAAGGAAATTAAAGCTACACAGGACACACCGATTAATCATTTTAGTAGATTTCTTAGTTGAATTTGTGACTCATGGGTAGCAAGGTGCAGTCTGTCCTCTAATGTATTTTGGCTAAAGTCAACTCCCCCAGACCTTATTTAAGGCGATAAAACAAAAACATTTGCTTTAGGAATGCATTAATTAAAAGAAGAAACTTACCTACTCTTTTCTCATTCCCAATCCTGTCACACTTGGTATCTCAACTGCAATAACTTCAGCAGCATTAGAGCTCAGGAAGATCTGATAGAAAGCTCTAGGAAAAAATACATTTAATTATTTTAAAATATTAGCAAACCTAATAATGCAAGTGTAAACTCATCTGAAATGTAAGCAAACCTAACATGCTGGCAAGGCATCTTATTCTCCTGCCCCAAAAGGCTAATACCCAGAAGAACATATCCATACGCCATGGCACATGAGGCCATACATGAAATGTCAGCATATGTATAATGACATAAACACTCCCCTAGTTATTTCAGAGCAGTTTTGGAAGCTGTTTCAAAGCAAGGTCACGTGGAGCATATTGCACCTTCCCATAAGGTGATCGAATGCACTGATGAGGACCCCGCTTAGGCTTCTCCTCGGGACCCTGCTCGTCTTTGCAGCGCCATGCTGGACTCTCACCAGCAGCTCCATGCCCCTCTTAGGGTCTTACTTCATAACCACAGGTAAAAACACATGCAAATTTTAAAACAAACCTGAACACACTCAGACATTCACCCTTTACACTTTGTTGCTGATAGGGGTTGGCAAGCCTTGTTCGCTAGCTGGACTGACCTGGGTTTGTCCTCACCCCAGGGCCCCAGAGCACAGACACCAATATGTGGGATGTGGCAAAATGGCGATTATTGCGCAGTTCAGTCTGCCTATATACTCCAGTTGAATGTGGAGACTCAGCTACTGCCCAATCGGGCTACTTTTTGCCTTGTATGGCATGGGGTTATCAGTAAACTGCATAAATCAATTATGCTCCTAACTCCCGTGACATCACGAGATCTTCCGAGCGCCATGCCCTAAGCTCTATGCCCTATACAATACTATATCATCTACTTTCGCTAAGCTCTCTACCTTATTAAGCCCTAAAAACACAAAAACTCCTACAACATTTGCACTTCAATATTACTTTGCAGATGCCTTCAAGGATGCCTTGCAGTTAGCAGTCAGCTAATGTTCACTTTCCTCATCTGTTCCTATCCTTCATTCTCTTATTGGAAGGTTAAAATGGGAAAGGCAGGACAGCTTAACTCCAAGGTCAGCATGGGTCTCTGACAGACACATAGCTGAGATCAGTTCCAGATGAACATTAATTTGTGAAGGACAGATAAAGAGACTGCTAGACCTCATAGTGTGACTCTACAGCAACAGGCCCGCTCTGAAGGTGAATTAATTCTGACTGTGGATTGGATTAACAGCTAATTTGTCTTATCCTCTGTGCTTAAGCTGATTTCTTTGAAGGCCCCCAAGAGGGCTGTGTGTGCCTGCGTTGATAAAGGTGGGTGCTCTCAGCTAAAGCAACCTCTGCTCTGCCCAGGCAGGGGCCATGCTCTTTGCTCCTATGGTTGTTGTTTTGGCTCTGCCCACCAGGATTTGGTTGAATTTGCAGAAGATATTGCAGTGTTTTTGGGTCTCACAGAGGTTATTGTTGAGGAACGGAGTTCAGGGCACTGCTGATTTTTCCACCTGAACATGTCTGCAGTTATCCAGCGCACAGTTCTTCATCCCCACTGGGGAGAAGAAGGATCCAACAGTAAAAATCCTGCTCTTGAGCAGGATTCAAGGGGATAATGAATTTCTCTGTGTGCAGGTAGACTCTTAAGGTGACCAGAAGTAGCATATTTATGAAAATTATGTATTTTTGGAGCTGCTTGACATCCCATTAACTCTGGGATGGGTCATATGCATTGAGCGGTCAAACCTCATAGATAAAAAGTAATCCCAAACCCCCTGTTGCAGACCACAGCAATAAAATAAATAAAGAGGGAGAAACAAAAACAACAACAACAACAACAACAAACAAAAAAAAAACCACCCTTTGGGCACTGTGTAAATATATTCATATTCCCCATCGACCTCAGAAGCACCTCATGCCACTAATGGCAAAGCACAAGGTAGAGAGTGCCAGAGTGGCCCAGACAGAGCATTCAAACACAGACAGGATGCTTATATTTAATAAGCACAGCGGGCGAGCAATTGGATTTGAAAGGGAAATTAAATGGGCTGACCCGAGAGCAGAGGCATTTATTGTCTAGCGCGGCGCTCCCTGTTCCGTGATTACTGCAAAGCTCTTTGTAACCCAATATGAAGGAACACATTATTGTGATTGTGCAACAGTTAAGCATGGCAACCCCAGCAGGAAATACAAAACCATAAAAAAAAAAGTCAAATTCAATCAGCTTTTACCTCCAAGCTTTTACATTCTCTTCCCTTTTAATCTCCTTTCCTGTACGATGCCTGCTTTAAGCCTAACACTATTTGCAATAATGCTTTTCCTTGATGGCTGATAATATAATAAAGTAAAAAAAATTAGCAAAGACTAAGAGGCAGACAGAGCTCATTTTAGCCTTCTCCAAGCTAAACTAGGCCAAGACAAAAATAACCTTGGAGATGGAGGCACAGAGGGCGGACTATTCTCCAAGACCAAGAGTAACTGGAAAGGAAGCACTGGGACACAAGTCTCCTTCCGAAGAGCTGCTGTTCCTCAGTGCTTACAGGTGGAAACCAACGCTGCCAGTTGAGGCCATCACCACAGCACTGAACGAGAGACGTGGCCAAGGGAAGCACCAAGTCTCTCCTACTGATGAACCTTGGCAACCCAGCAAGGCCAGACACCTAAGGGAGGAGAACACTTGTCAAAGTGCTCCTGAAAACATTACCAAATAGGTTCATCTTTCCTCCTCGATAGATGCTCTGTAGCATTTCACTGTGGAAGCGCTCCCATTGCTGCTGCTTCTCCTGCAGGAGGTAGGGGCTCACCCGAGAAGCTTCCCAGACAGCAGCCCATGTTTCAGAATGGGATGCAAATCATTGAAACGACACGTAAAACAAAACAGATTATCTAAGCGAGGAGCCGAGGATGCAGAAGCAGGACAACGGGTGTCACGGGTAATTATAAAGATGCATCTGGTCCCTAGTTACTTTTGACAAAGCCGTTCCTGTGATTTATGGCAGGTGCTTGTTTATGAACCTGGCTCGGCACCGCCGCAGTGAAGCACATTCATCATTCTGCCTGCTCTTCATTATGGGTAAACGTCACTTCAGCACAACCTGAACCCAGGCTCGGGATGCCCTAACATAAACCCAGGCTTTCCCGTTGACCTGCCTTTAAAATATCATATATATTTATTTCTGCTGACCTCAGGGAGCCGAGTCTTGTCCAGCACAGCTCCTACCCCTCGCTTAACTCAACAAGGAGGGGTCCTTGTTGCAGGGTCCATCCTGCAGCCTGTGGTTCATCTGCTGCACTTCTGAACACCTATTTTCCAGCTTGTCATTGGATCCATTGTAAGGAAGCAAGTTCAGCTGTATTGTAAAGGGGAAAAACTGCTGCACAGGCTACTTGGGCAATGCATATTCATTATTTTCCATAAGCAGCTTCTCTTTTGCACAGTTTCTGAGTTCAAGCTGACTTTGTCCAGCAAATGTTCCCATACCGCGCTAAGAAAACCCTGACCTGAGGAAAAGCTCCTTTGCTGTGCAGTCAAATCACGGGCTGAATATTTGTCCCAAGTTCAGGGTGATTTTTTTTTTTTATTTTATTTTTTATTTTTTTTATTTTTATCTTCCCCCAGTATTTCTTTGTGGAAATGAATGCAAAGCCCATCAAAAAGCCGGTGAGAACCAAGCAGCATCTGAGCCCCACAGCCTTGCAGGAGCTTCCTGGGGCTCTGTCCGTGCTGTCCCAGATAGACATTTGGTCCTCGAAGCTCCTGCCTGGAACAAGGCAGCCCTCCTGAGGGCAACTTCCATTGACCAGCGAGCCAGGTCAAGCAAGGGGGCTTGAGCTGATATTCCTGGAGAAAGATTTTCTTTGTGCTCTTGCAGGGCAGGTCCCTCCCTTCAGCTCTGCCTCTTTTAATCTGTCCCCAAACTGCACGGCCTGAACTTAAAAGGTTCAAGACAACCCGCTCCATCTGCCTCTCCCTCTGCTAGGGATGTGCAGCACGTATGGATATAAAACCCACGTGCAGCTTGCCCTCAGACACAGTTCAGAAACAGGTAAATATGCTGCTTCGTGAGCCCTCCTTATCAAGATCTTTACTGCTGCCTGTTACCTTTTCGTGCTACTTTCTTCTGTTTGATTTTTAGTAAAGGTTCATGCAAGAAAAAATAAAAAATAAAAAATAAAGGCATGAAACTCGCTTCCTTGGCATCATCTGTCAACATCTCCACCAAGGGCTGAGCGCGGAGCTCGCAGGGCCTGTGCCAGGGAAGGAGGGTGTCCCCGCCAGCTGTGCTGCTCCACGTCTCGGAAAGTGCTGCATCCGCCGGCCGGGTTTCCCGACACACGCCGTGTTGTGCAGGGATGTGCCGTGTCTGCAAGCCGGGGAGGCACAAGGGAGCGGGGTGAGCTCTGCACTGCTGCGGCTGCACACGCTGTGCAGCTACTCGAAGGAGGAACCTGCTTGCGAGCAGAGGTGGAAGAAGCCCCAGAGCCACACAGCTGGGACTCTCACCAGGAAATTCGGAGGTGCCAGCAATTTACTTGTGCTTTAAGAGTTTATAAATCATGTTATATTTACCACGTTTTTCAGAGAGACAGGCAGTTATTTCCAGTCATAAAAAAAAAAAACTTCAAAGAGAATGGCCCACTAAAGAGGCCAACATGCAATTAAGAGCTATAGACCACCATTGCTACCCACTATTAATGCTTTATTTCTCATTACGCATTTTTTAGGAGATTTACACTGCTTATTTCACTGTTTTTTTTTTCCTTTTTAAATCCTCATTCTTTTCAGGTCCTGCTGTTGCAGAGGCTTCTTCAGGGATTTCAGTTTCTAGGTTACCAAACAAGCACTCCCCTTTCCTTAAGGCCTCACATCTATTTTTAAACCTAACCTCTTTCCAAATATCACGTTTTTCACTTTCTGATGTAGGAAGAAGCCTTTTCCTTTCTGCTTTGCAATTAAAAACAACTCCAAGAGAGATTCACTCTGCTTTATTCATCTTTCTGGCCAGAATGAAAGGTTATCGTAATACCCAACTCTTACCCCCAAGAGCACACAAGCTCACCCACATACACGTGTTCAAGTACATTAATCTATGGACAGACCCCCAGGTGAGTCATAAGATAGGGAATCCCAGCCCACCTTCACCGGCATGGAAATTTCCAAGAGCATTTCCATGGATGAGGAGCAGCTCTGGGAGGATTCGTGTCAGCTCCATCCTCACAAAGTGAGAAAGAGAAACGGTTCCCTCGGGGCCCGTAAAACCTTGGGAACTTCAACAAAAGCTATTTCCACTTTCTGCAGCACTCTCAGACATACAGATGTTTCCATGAGCCTGTATCTAACCTGCAGAACCCATATTCATCCACAATTATGCTTTGGTGAAAGGATAATGTAGGAGAAGCAAGCTACAACTTGGCACCATAGGAATTAAAGAGACCAGCCTGGCTTGTTGACTGCTGACCCTGATGTAATTTCTGAGCAGAATGGGTCCATCTCCCCAGATCTGCGTCTCTAGGATCTAGATCTAACGTACAGACCTTCCCTATCTCCAAGTCTCTATACAGACCTGTATCTCCATTTTTCTCAGTTTAGATTGCACAACTGGAGCACCATTTGGACTTACTTCAGAGCAGACACTGAGCCCAAATTGCAGCAATCAAGGCAAAAGGGGTCTTCACCCTATCTGACCCTTGCTTACTTCTGGACAGACATCTCCAGCAGCACTCTACACTCTACATTCTTTATGGTGAAGGATGAAATGCTGCTTACCAAGAATTCTCCCCAACATTCAGTGTCTAGCCTAAGTCTCCTTTCTACATGCAATTCTTCTCCAACCCACTGTAAAAAAAAAAAAAAGTTTTTCCTTTTTATGTGCATATATGAAGATGATATTGTTTCATACTCTTTAAGCAGTGATCCTTCCCCTCTGCCAGGTACACTTCAGTAAGGAGGCCCCCCTTCACATCACACTGCGCATTTGGGGATTCGGTAGAAGTGCCCAGTTCTCCAGCTCCACATCAATCCCCAGATATCCTGTGGACTGTCATTCTTGGATTCTCCCAATTCCTGCACTCCTGTAGATAGCCTCCTGCCAACAGGAATTGTATCTGATCTCAGGGAACTGTATGCACTAGACCCTGTTTTTTTTCCTTACTTTTTGCTAAGACCATTTAACTCCTTAGTCTATCACCCAGCCTGCTCACAGTCTTTACAACTTTTTGTCATATGTCCAGTCTCCAGTAATTTCACATCCACCCACAATAATTCCATCTAATTCCTCCCAGGCACCTGTTTACATCAAGCGTTATCTTGGTTGCACAAGTAAATTGACAGCTATCTAAAGGACTTAAAAAATACATGCCTTTGATTTCATTTCACATTCAATAAAAATGTGACCGCTCATTCTTCTAAGGTTGTGAAAATAACATTACTGAATTACAGCACGGCGCAGGATTAGGATATGAAATTCAAAATAGCCTGGAGTGCCTGATAAGAATAATGTTGGGCATGAAAGCCGAGTTTTGTTTCTTGTTTAACACGGTAAACACAATTTTTACTGATCTTTCTTCTGTCTTTCCTGCCTCCCCTCTTCCTGTTCACAATGAAGCCTTCATCTTTGTAATAAAGCAAATCTAAGTGTCCTCAAAGCAGTCAGGAGGGATTCCAGATAGAGGGTTATGAACAGAGATAGTGGATATGTGCCAGAGCAGCTTGATAGCGATTTAAATATTGCTGGTTCAAAGAACCTTGTCTCTTTTTCTGCCTGCTTTGTGGTTTGTGCTTTACGCTGATCCTGACCCTGTGGTTTTGATGTAACTGGGGAAATGGTACCTGGAGCATCTGGAGCAGACACCGTGTGGTGATGGACACAGAAGGAGAGAGGCCAAGCGCTGCAGCAGGGATCCATCCCAGGGCACCATAGTGAAACAGCCCTGTAGAAATGCACTCCTGGGTTACACACAAGAACACTGCTCATTTTGCACATTTTGAGAGGGAAATTCCCATGAGAGGGAAGAGGGCAGGGCAGGCCCTCCCTGGTAGGGACAAGGGCCCTTTGGAGAGGGAGCAGGTCAGAGTGCTCTGGCCCAAGTCTTGCCTTGTGCTGGCTGCCCTTCCTTGGGGTTTGGCAGAAATGCCAACAGGGGACCCCAAACAAGGGACACGGGATGTGCACAAGACAAAAATGGAGCATCATTGCTTCATTTCATGGGAATTTCCCGTCCGAACTGGGAGATCTTTAACCCTTAACCCAACCACAAGAACTAGGACACAAAAAAGGTACCTCTTAATTACCCAGGAATTCTTTCCTAAGCATTTCCATTAACTTAACCAACCAGGAACAGAGAACTCAAGGCAGGGCTAACAAACAGGAGCAACAACAACACCTTTAAAATCCAGCAGTTTATATAATGTCCTTAAAAATCTTACTTGATCTTGATCAGGATTTTCACCAAACACAAGTTAAAAAATGCCCCCCTTTAGCATGTTAGCTGCAGAAGAATAAGGTCCAGAGAGGGAATCCTATAGGCAAAGTGAAACAAAAAAAAATCCTGAGACAACAGGTTTGTTGAGGAGAATTCAGCCAGCTACAGCACGTGAAAAACAGGCAGCATCGGCTCTGCATGTGGTCCTTGCATTTTCTTCTCCCCACGGGAATGGGGGCTCAGAAGCAGCTTTCACATCACTGCTTGGTAACTGTGACAGTGCAAGTCCACCTCATGTGGCACAGCTCTTAAGACATCCTCCATGCCTTAAACAGGGTTTAAATAGCATCATTTTCAGGTTGAAAGCTTAGTTCACATCTAAGCTACAGGAAAGTGTGGTTTTGAGCCTTTCTGCCACCCCTGCTTTGAGGCACAAGCTCTTGCATGTGTCAGTCCCTGCTTTTAATGGTTTGTCCTCTAACACTAGACCACCCTTGTCCTCTAAGGCTAGACCACTAAACATGTCCCTTTAATGGAAAGGGACCAAGTGACCACCACATAGAACATACAGTACTGAATCATAAACATGAATTGTTTTTTATGGCGAGATCCACACGGCAAGACTGCACTGGGCTCCAGACCGCTCCAGATCTGCTCTGAAGGACACACAGTGACATTAGGGAAGTCCTCACGTTTCCAAGAGACAGATGCAGCAAAGCAGACCCTTGCTGAACGTGTTTTGAAGAGCTACAAACCCAGCTCCTCACACATGACCTACAACAGGTGACAGGAGGAAAAACTGGAATTTCCCTCTCTATTTCTAGCCAGTTCATTTCCCATCTATCTTACTATCCAGAGTGCTCATTTGGAAAAACTTAAATCCACAAGAGAAAATGTAAAAACATCTACCTACTTCCCTGCTTTTAAGATATTTATAATGCTATCTCAAATCTATTATGCATTTTATCCATTCCTATAGTTTGAAGGAGAGACTAGAAGGAATCTATTAAAATAGATGTAGTTCAATATTACCGTATTTTTTATTTCTGGTTGATTTCACCTCTTCTCTTCCTATTTTCCAGGGGTTTTACGCAGGTTACCAATAGTGTTAAATGGAATCAATCTTTCTTCAAAACAGAGTAATAAATATATTGCCAGCATTTAAGAAATAATGATACCACATAAGAAACTCCTCCTGAAAAATAGGTTTGGTGTTTGCTCACGGTTAGCACTCAGTCATGCAGGAAGCTGGGGTGATTCAGCTGTGTATATATGAAGGCATTAGGTTTCTTGCACCACTTTGATTGTTTTTTAGTACTGAATATGAACAAAACAATCTTGAATTTTCTTGGACTTTGGTCCTCTGACTAATAAGATAAGCTGCCAAGCAAATTATCTTACTGGAAGAACAAAATCTTGCTAGGACAAGCAATACAATTTTAAAATGCCCAGTAGAGATGATGGAATAATTAGCACATATTTTAATTTAACATTTTTGCCTGCAAGCTTGAACATTCAACAGCAAGGTAAAATGGCAACTTCTAAGATCTAGTAGCATATTCAACCTTCAATTTTCAATTGCAGCAATTGAATAACTAGAATTATACCTACCTATCTTACAGCTGCAAATAAACCCTTCAAGTTTGCCAGAAAATGGTAGGTCATTTCATGTAAAAATGAAAGAAAGACAGAAAATTGGTCGTGTATGTAAAATGTGCACATGGAAATCTGCAAACTGGGGCAAAAACAGCCGAGTAAACCTGCTCAATATGCTACCTATGGAAAGACACCACCCAACCTTCACAAACACTAGCTTTGCAAGAACTTACTATGATCTACTAAAAATTTCACTTATAGCAATCCTTTTTATGGTAAGGCCCAAACTACTTATAAACCTTCAAGGAGAAGCTGTGCTTTAGCTCACTTCAAGACTCCAAATTTCCAGTATTACTTTGCACAACCGAAACAAGTTTCTGATGCAGCTCCCACAGGGAAGGGAACATGAGGTATGTGAAAGGACAGGATGAAATATGAAAGGAATATTGTTAATTTGAGATTTGTTTTAGAACATACGGAGACTTACTTAGGCTGACAGTGCCCAGGGCTTTGAGTGTGATCTCAGGATGACCAGGAATGTGTGTGGAAGGCTTTCCACTGCATGGAAAGTGGTCTGGAAGAGAGGGTTTGGTAAAGAAGATGAAAAAAAAAGCACAGTTCAGGCCTGTATGCATCTATTTTACATGGTACTTACAAGCACTGTAATAAAAGAAATAGCACCAAACTAGTTGACTCTGCTAACAACTGCCTCTAAAAGCAATCAGAATAAAATCGGATAATTTCAACTCTACTTGGGCTGCAATGGCCCTCTGAATTGCTCTAAATGTTTCAGTTTTGATTAAATTGTAGGAAAAAGTAACAACTAAGTGCTGCAGCATTTACAGTACGTGAGTGAATACCATTTAGGCAATGCATGTAGCATCCCCATTCACAGGGTTCTCTGCTAGAAACTCTACTGATTCAGTCATTAACTCATCTAAGGAGCACACTCCCCACCTAGGGAGAAGCCTTGGTGAGATTTGGGACATCAAACAGGAACCACCAAGAGCCAAAGAGGAATCACCACAAAGAGGGGGGTTCTGGCAGCAGAAATGGTTTCAAAAACAGGAAAAGCCACAGAACAAAGCTCAGCCCTCCGTGCATTTTTACCTCAATCTATTTCACTGCCTCTTCGGTTCTGTAACAGCGGTACCAGTTGCATCCACTTTCGGTCATTAGATACCAGTTTAGCACTTCAGTATCTCAAGCTCTGGGCATTAATCTACATTCAGGTAATTTATTCCCTCCTCTCCCCTTCCATCTCATTTCCTCAAAAGGAGCCTTCCCAAACCACTCTTCGGAAAGGGCAGCGTTGCAAAATGATGCTGCAATACTGCAAGATTTCAGTCCTGGATCTCCAGTCTCTTTACTGCCCTTAATTTTACTTTTTGTGCCCAAAAGAGGTTTTTAAGTTATTGCTGGTGTATTCTACGGTCAGGTTGCACTCATGTAGATTCCTGCCTTTAATACATTCACCATTAAATAAATAGTAGTAAGCTGATTTCATTCTGAACTTGGCCTTGGATCAGCTTTGGATTTTAAAGGTTTAAGCGGAGATAAAGTTCTGAAGGCCAAGCGTGGCCTTTCTCTGTGCCTGTTTGCGTTGCAGAATCAGCCTGATGAGTTCATTAAGGGTTCAGAAACAAAATAAATGAGCACTGGCCAGCCAGGAGCCTTCAGCTCCAGCAATAAACCTGCCTCGTAGGAGGGTGTGAGGGAGCCTTCCACCCTGCCTTGCTCCTTGGAAATCGGGCACAGAGCTCAAAGCATTTTCCCCAGGAGCACTTTCACAGGGACACATCCAGGCAGAGAAACACATAAACTGCAATGGAAAAATATGAATATTTTGTCTTAGAAAACAGTAACTGCTTTTATGTACAGTATTGCCAATCTAATTAAAAAAAGGAAAAAAGGCTTTACCAAACTGGAAACAAAGCATGTATTTGAAAAGAATAAAAAAGATGGATTCCTACAGAAATGTTTTCCTGTATGAAACACAGCAATTAATTCTGAATTATATAATAACTCTTAAGAGAATATGTGGTTGTGAAAATGCTTGCAAGTGATGTCAGTTGGAGACATGATGGTTCTCGTTAGCTTAGAGGACGACAAAACCTGTTCTCATACTCTGCACATTTGTTCTGGGGACAGCCTAAAAGGGAATGCAGCTAACAAGAGGTGTCAGTTCAAAGCAGACTCATCAAATCCCGATAGGACGCTGAGGATTAGACACGTGGATGCATTACTGCTGCTTAGCCAGACGAACCAGATGTGGGAAGAAGCTTCGGGTGTGCGGCCCATGCCCCCCGAAATGGGCAGCAGGATGAGGGAATTTCAGCTTCCTGCAGGAGATGCCAGTACTTGTGACATGATGTTCATCACGAGCATGTGCAGAGCATGGAGCAGAGCTCAGCTCAGCCTAGGAGCCTCCCCGCACTGGCAGCTGGGCTGCTGCATAGCACCAAGCCTGACCTTGCAATTAATCCTTCTGCGCCAGGGCCCAGGAATCCCATCTACTCCTTGGGAGATACTTCTGAATGGATGGGGACACCGGGAAATCATTCCACGTTGCTTACCCCAAAGCTGCTCCTGTCAGTGGCATTAATGTTCCTTTCACACTTAATGACGAGGCCAGGCAGCCTCTCCAGGATGTCCCCAGCATCCGTGTCCCAGTGCTGCTGAGTGCTCTGCTCTCAGAGCCCGTGTCTGCTGCCAGAGAAATGTCTGGAGCTGCTCAATGTTTAATTCAGGTGATTCTGAAACAGTTTTTAGCGGTTCACCCTTGCATAATGCACCTTTTTGAAGTAAGCTGCCTTATTATGGGATACTTAAGCTTTAAAAAGAATGGTGTCATGATTAGCAGGAGATCCAAAAATCAGTCCTGAGTAAATCCATTTCTGTTAAATGATTGCACATAGAATATCTCTCAAAAGCAATGAGAAGTGAATAAACTGGCACTGGGAACCAGGAATTGTACTTCACTTACTGCAAGTATCAGTCATTAGCGGGAAAAGGGGAATGTATTATGGATGAATATCCTCCTAAAATGAACCTAAGTGGTCCTCCAAACAGATTAAGTGCCTTATTCCCATCTCTAAAAGCAACAGGTTATTTTCCTTGCGACTTACCTAGAGGAAAGGAAATGCCTCCTGGGAAGGCCAAAGACCTGCCCTTGGGCATATAACAGTTCTACCTACATAGGGAGGAAGAGCCAGCTCTGAATGACTGTTTTGCTTTGTCCTAGTTTGGACTATTTGAAGTCTTCCTAATCCTTGGCTTAGAAAGTACCCACATATATATTTATATGTACATACTACAATAGTTTAATCAAAATATACTGCATATAGAACTCATACTTGCAAGACCTGAAATGTTATCTGCTAGTCTTTTACTACCTGCTGTAAGCTAACATACAGAAGAACATGGAAAAGATATTTGGTGAAATCTCACAGCTACAGAGCAGATATAAAATGAAAACCCTATGGAATATGACCAAGCAGGCAATCAGCCATAACATAACAAAAAAAATAATAATGGCACCTGCAGTATCTCATACTTGAACAGACAAATAAGATGAGATGTTAAAGCAGCAAGGACAGCAGCACCCAAGCTGCTCGTGTCCTAAGGCACACACAAAACATGTGTAGGTGGCACTTGACCAAGTTTCCTTAGCAGCAGCTTTAACCATGGAAGATGTAAGACAATAAAAATAACAAATAGGTAGATTTCCTTTAACAAATATAACTAGACAGATCTACATAACTGACATAAATCAGTGTTTCTACCAGCTTTACTCAAGAAACTTCAGCTCCCATTACTGGGATCAAATGAGGTTAATATAACTGTCATGCATGGAAACTTTATGCAAAACATGAAAATATCCAGCCTGTAATTAGGAAATCAAAAAATAATATTGTAAGTGCAACAAGAATGATACAGAATAAAAAATGAACAGCTTTAAGAGCAAAACTGTTCTAATGCAACATGTAATTAATGTTTGTCACATTTACAGATATGACAAGCAGCAAAGGAGGAGAAAACATATGGCAGACTCTTCTTTGATAGACGGGAACAAAGAGAAGAGCTAAAGCGGGGCCTTTTTTCCCCTGCTCTCATCTTCCCTCCTCCAAGGTAAGACACGACTTGCTTCTCTGTAATCACCGAGATGCCAGAGAGGAGAGCAGAGCAAGAGGCAACAGCAGGAAACCTGTCACAGCGGCACCAAGAGCAGAGGACACCCCAGAGGACGCCTCCTCTCCTGGGGGACCAGGCACTGGGACGGCACTTCAGTGACAATAAAGTTCATCTTTTTCTGCACAGCCTTTTTCGTGGCTCTCAGAGAACACATACACTCCAAGCAAACAAGTAGATTGTATTGCTTTCGTATTAATGTTGATGATCCACAGTTTCCTTGTAAATCTAGCTTACACTGGAAGAATTACTTCCAAATAATCTCTATTTCAGTTCATATGTCTTCTTATTCTATTGCTTACACTCGCAGCTAAGACCTAATTACTTTTGCTTAGTATGTCTTGAATATTTATAGGAACCTCCCTCCTATAACATAAAAATGATGCACAGACATCTGAGATTAGTAACCGAATGAACCCAGTGTTGAGTTGATTAAAACCTACTTAGCAACAGTGTACTGCACCGTCACACTTGTATAAGCAATTTTACATAGTTAGAACTATCTAATTACTTTTTAAAATATATTAGTGAAGTATGGTAAACAGTACAATGCGCCGGCTTAAACACTACCCTGGCAGACGCACGTAGTTAAGTAAATCACCGTGCTTCAGGCTCACTCTCCTCTAGCTGTTACAGCAGCAAAGGCAACCTAAGGCTGAGTCCAAATGGGGCCTGTAAGATGTTTGCAAGTGGGAACCCATTGGGCCAGGTCTGTGAGCAAAGAAATCTCACTGAAAAAAGGAAACCAAATGTCACCTTGCAGGAAATCCCTTCTGTTCCTTCACACCAAAGAAGTCACAAAATAAGGGAATCTTCTAAATGCTTTTATCTCAGATTTTACTTCTTGGTGCTTTAGAACTTTTTTATTAAGGAAATCTTTATAAAATGATATTCTATGCAGACTTTAGATTAAGATAACTCAGCAGGAACTTCTCTGCTAACAAAAAAGCAAAATAAAAGCAGAGTGCCCTCAGCATGGGCCAAGGCTGGTGGGGGACCAGCGAGGCCCAAGAGGCAAGTGTCAGATTTAGAAGCTCTGAAGGGCAGAGGTGAATGCCGGGACGTCACCAGAGCCACCCAGCACAGCCAGGATGCTGCTGTCCCCAAACTCCCCTGGCAGGTACGCACAGGAGCAACGCGAGGACTCTTCATCACCCACATGCCCAGCAGAAAAACATCCATTTGTGGCTTAAAAATGGCACGTCAGAGAAAGGAGCAACTTGCCTGTGCAGGTGATTCATTAGGCAGATGCTAGGAGAGCAGCGCCTGACGAGGAACGGACACGAGCTTGTCTTCCTCCAGTTCTGCCACAATCTGCCACTTCATTTTAGGAGGGAACAACACAACAGAGAGCCCGGGCATTCATCCCTTCTCCCTCTTCATTTTTGTCTTGAAAACACTGTACCTTGCTGACAGCTTCCAAATGAAGCATTTGTCATGTTTAAGTCGGTACCAGCGGAGTCGCAACCCCGCTCCCTCCCGCGACGGCAGGCACATCCCCACCAGAATTTTTATTGTGGAGCTGGGAACATCACTTTCCTTTCTGTAACACTAGAGACGGAAGAAATAATGCAGTCATCGCTCCTCAGAAGACTGCAACTTAAACCCTGCCTTCAGTTTCTGTGTTGTCAGTCTGGTTTTTATACATCATAAATGCTAAAAGACAATAAATGTGTTAAATCATGAATACTCAGTTAATCCACTTTTACGTTCCTCGGTCTCCTCTTGCAGCAGGAGCTTGATCTAATAGACATGTTTGCTGCTTTGGCTTCCATGGACCCTGACAACTTCCAAACCTTTTCCCACACACACATTCGGCAACCTAGTTTTTCTGAACTGATTTTACTGCAGAAGTTTTAAGTGCTCATAAAAAGCAGCCCTCAGTTCCGGAATTAACAATTCAGGAAGAAATAAGGAAAATGTGCAAGTTCAGAGCAGAGCAGCAAGGGTGACCGACATTCCTCTTTGAGCAAGAAGTTAGAACTCATGAACTCACCAAGCTCAGCTCGGTGCTAGCTTAGGAAATATGAACACCACCAACTCTGCAGAAGAGGGTAAAGTGGCAAGGGGACCCACTAAGTAGGTCAAACATATATCTAGTAGTAATGAGAGGGGAAAAAAAAAAAAAAACAGGCATTTGGAGATAAATAGAGAAAAAACTGCCAGCCTATCCACACACAAGTTCTGGATCTGGATCCTGCTGGTTCCTTAGCTGGGCTGGTGATGTTAATAACAGCAGTGAGTGGTGCAGCATCCTAATGCCTGATGCTGCAGCATCAATTCTGAAGAGAGATTTCTAAAAGTACTTCTAACAGTGACAAGAACAAAATTTTACAAGCTAATTTAAAAAGACACAGTGAAGGAAAGTCCCCCTTTCCAAGAACATGGCATATCTTTTAAAAAAGAGTTCCAGTTGTAAGCCAGGCTCTTTTCCTTTCCTTGTTAAAAGGTCTGATTCTTCACCTGCAAAATGCAGAAAGGCCACAAGAGCAGCACAACAACCTACTGTTTTGCTTAGCCAAAGCAGAAATTTTAACCACATTTACATGGGCAATTTTGTCATCAGCATCATGTAACAAACAGCACATATTATTTATAGCCATTCCCATGAACATCATCTACACAGCAACTTCCAGATGAGCTCACTGAATTTATCCAGGCAATGCAACGTAGGAAGACACACACAACAGCCACCACAAACAGGCCACATAGTGCACAAGCTGGCCTCCTGAAGGAGGTTTTATGGGTACCTGCTTATTGCAAATCCTTGTTAATGCTAAGCTGGAACAGAACCCTTATGGAGACATGTGAAAACAATTAAAGAATAATTGAATTTGAAGTTATGGACCACTTAAAGCATTCCCCAGCAAAGCAGTAAACAAGGACACAGGGAAGGATAAAGATTAAACAAGCAGCTTTTTGTTGCCTTAAGTGATCATCTCCAGACAGGCTTTTGCTCAATAACTGCAAATTGCCAGGAAGTGCCTAATCCCCAGAATTTACCATCAGGAATGCAGATAGGGAAGGCAAGGCCCACCTAACCCTGCAAGCCTTGCTCAAGTCCATACCCTTGCATTAGAATGAAGAAAGAGGATGATATTTATAATATAATACAGCACAACCGATACAATATAAGCAGTTCAGGGCTGTTTGCTCTGCATTCTTTGGAGCAGCAAGCACTAAGATCAATGAAACTGAAAGCACCTGGGCTATCACCTGGAACTTAATTCAGATGTGGTCTTCTTCCTTATTCACAGATACAAGGGGTACTATAGGATAAAAGCTCCTGCTAATGATATAGCTAAATGGGTCTTTCACTACCCGTGGGCAGAGCAATTGATAATGTTTTGTATTTGATCACAACATCAAACTATAAAGATGTAAAAGCAAACTCTTTCTGAGAAAGACTTTTTAGAACCAAAGTGTCAGCTCTACCTACAGCCAGCTGTGCAAGTCGGACCTGAGAGTGAGAACAGATGCTGCTTTTTTATTTTATTTCTTTATTTTTATTTTTTTTTACTGTTTGCATCTATGATCTTTGATTTTGGAATGTACAAATAAACTAAGGTAATTTTAAAGACTCAGACTTTCAATTTTTTAAAGCATCACAAGCACAACAGGAAGTCATAGTCCTACATATTTGCCATATAATATATTTAAATCACAAACCATGTTGATGTCATGTCATGATTATTTATATATTCCTTGTGTAAGGAAATGCCTTCAGGTCAGAAAAAGAGCAGGAACTGAATGTACTTTGACAGGCCCACAATTCATGTGAAAACTAAGGGCTGCCTTCACCAAGCCACCAGAGCCGAGTTCCGCCTACCCATAATGTGGAATATAAGTGAATACAGAAATAGCAGCTAACTGTGTACGTGAAGAGCATTCCTTCAGAGTAATACATCACAACTTTGTTAAAATTCATAGCAACTTTGTAAATCACACACACAGAATCCCTGAACGGCTCAGGCTGGAAGGGACCCCTAGGGATCATCCTGTCCAGCCCAGGCTCCAGCAGGGACACCCAGGGCACAGGGTGGCACCCAGGCATGTTCGGAAGGAGTCAAGCCCAAGCCTAGGCCGGCCAGAAAGCCTGTTCAATTCCTTTTTACTCCAAAACAGATTGTGTGTATTCACAGGAAAGACCTGGACCCAACGCAGTGGCTTTGTGGCCGTGCCATCGTCACGCGAGTGCAGCGGGTGTCTGTGCTCTGCAGTTCAGCACCCGTCTGCAGTATGACGTGGTCAGCAGTCGCGGTCCCTGCATGATGGTGGCAACGGACGGTGTCTCAGGAGCACCCTTATCCCCTACCTGAACGGCAATTACAGCCATTTCCTCACTGGAAACTGCAATCTCTTCTTTATTTGGCACTAAAATTATTAGCTCTGTTAAGGAGTTGTAACATGGATTAATCAATACAAATGCTGTTTATATGGTCCTGATAATGATCCATTATCTCTTAATCTGATTCTGGAGCTTCCTCAGGGTATGAAGACTTTTTTAATGAATATCATATCTTTAGTAATGGGCACATGGAAAGCCTAAGAAGGCTCTCTCCTCCAGCTATATTACCCAATTCATTTTGCCTTTCAAGACAAGATTCATTTATGGAAAATAATTATATTCAGGAAAGGGAAGTAATAATGTAATAATGTACATACCTAATACCAGCAAGTTAAGAGTGAAGCCTGACCTAAGTGTTTGCTGAGGTGTGGGGATCAAAAGGGACTGTTGGCACAGCAAGAGCCCCTGCCCTTGGCTGAGGTGTGGTCAGCGGCCTGGGAGCACCGGTGTCGTCCTGTGGTTCTGCACCACACACAGACATGGGGACACATGGAGACACAGACACACAGACACATGGACACAGAGACACACACGGACACACAGATACACAGACAGTTTTTGTGCCACCTTCTACGCAGGCTCCTCACTCCCAACAGAGACATCTCCATCTCACTGTAGCTTGGCTTGATGGTTCAGCCTGGCACGTTTTTATTTGTAATGATGTGATTAACACAATTATAAAAAAATCTTCAGAGTTTTTTATAATGTCTAACTTCAGTTGACATCCTTTTTCTACCCAGGACTGTGATGATCTATACCTCGGTGAATGGGCAAGGTGTGCTTATGTTCAGTGATGATTGCCAACCAAGCCTGGCCATGCCTGTGTCACTATAATAACCATGGCAGGACACAAGTAAACCCAGAATAAAACACAGGCAGGACAGCAAGAGCCGAGCAGGTATCTCCAAGCAATCTGCACCAATAGCTGCTTTAACAGCATGAGTTTCTTTACGCCTAGTTGGGATTCTAGTAATTCCTCATGGATGGGCTGTTTCGTAGACAACATTCAACCCTGTCTTCAAAGGAGCAAATTTTCTCACCTTTCCTTCTCTGCCTAGCAGAAGCAAGCACAAACCCAGCCTGTTTTCCAGCAGCAAGCTCATTAGTCCTGGTTTCCACACTAACGAGTCATTAAGTGGCGCTTCTGAACCTCCTGAACCTTGCAGTGATTAAATAGCTGCTCCCACTGCACAGCAAATTATTTAATTCCTTGGGAAAGAAAAGCATCCTTAGGCTTATAAAACAGGGTCATGCATGTTTTATATACATTGCACACAGATTATATCTGGCTTTGCAACAAATGCAGCAAGAGACAACTGTTAACACAGTGCTTTAAAAGTTGGGGGTAACGTTCCTTATTCGGGCATCCAAATTCAAGCATCCCCCCCAAGGAAGGGGCTGTGATGGGACGGCCTTAGTGCCGGAACATGGGATGCAGCAACTAGAGCCACTCTCAGTGGATAATCTTGCAGTTAACGTCTTTTCAAAACTTTTCTATATGTAAAAGAGGGATCACCTCACTCCTATTTCTACAAAATTGGATTATTTAAAAAAAAAAAAAAGAAAAAAAAAAGAAAAAGGTAGTTTGGAACCACCTCCCTTATCACTTGTGATCCCACATAAAATTTTCTTTTTTTACCTACCTTACATCTAATCAAAGAAAGAAAAAAACACTTGACCTGAGATAAAGGAAACATCTTTCCAAGCTTCATTCTGCATTGAACTGCTTGGTGGACTCCAAGGAGGATAAAAATTCACGGCAGTTAAAGCACAACCTTGTTGCCCATCACCTTGGCATTAAAAGCAAGAACAAGGAAACAAATTCCCTTCCGCGTGATCTCCTTGAGCTCTATTAAGGCACAAACTCACATTCTTTCAAGTAACTTAAATTTGCAGACTGAATACACTGATCTTGAGGCTAAGTTCCTGCATGTGACTTGGATCTAGAAGCGGAACTGGTTTGAAAAACTTCCCTAAAAAGCCTTTCCAAGTGATGGAAGAGGATTTAGGTCACGAGTTTTGGGCCCTGCTGTTTTGGAGCAGCACTGCCTATGCTTCAGAACACCCAGACACTGCTATGGGACTGCTACCTATGCGCCCTATATATACTCTGCATACTCTGTGTTCTAGAGCATATTCTTTACAGTAATCTATATTACTATAAATTATATAATTACATTATTTACATGCTGTAAAACCCTAGCTCGGGGCAGAAAAGCTGGTGCTCTGATGGGAATATTGAGGGAGGTTTTATGGCTGAAGCCCCTTTAGCTACTCCTTCTCTGCAGCAGCAGGTCTTTTTGATCACTAACACGTTTTGCTCCTTTCTTCCTCAGTCCTGAGGGTTTGGGGTACATGTTGCAAATGGTGACATTCCTATTGCTGTGGAAATAATACTACAACCTTATATCATTAATTGTCAATGCTTTTCTGTAAAGTTCAATACATGGAATCCTGTCACTAACCTCACTGCCACAGACACTGAATTTAGCATAGGTATGTTCTGAGTTAAATCACATATTTAACTCATAGCTTTTCTACTCAGTCCTCACTGGCAAGCATTTTACTTGAGGTACTGCTATACATGTTACCTTTTACACACACGAACGTAAAATGCTGGATGATGCCATGGTTTTTTGGCAAAAGAACTAAGGATTAGAATCAGGATTTTGTGTTAACTGATCATGGGACTCTACAAATATTTTATTTTATTTTATTTTCATTTGGAAAATGGAAGAGTTCTACTGTTTCTTACATTTTGACACAGTCGTAGCTCTATTTTTCCAGTGATTTTATTGAAAAAATTCTGAGCAAGTTAACATTAAAAAAAAAAACCCAACATCTTAACAGCTTGGTCATATAGGTCTTGAAATTAAAGTTCATCTATTCATCTTACTCTCAGAAATGGAGAACCTTTTGTTCTAAAATCTGCAATACACTGATAATTTATGACTTTCATTCATTCATAATGGTAGCAAGAAAACTGTGATGCATCTTGAAACGGAATGGAGACCTCATGAGGAACAAGGGATGGATGTGCATTTATTTTTGTCTTCAGCTTCTCTCCCTTTGTGCAATTAAGCTCACAGAGACGCAGAGAGGCATAGAGACCAACGCCGAGTAAAACCAAAGGGAATTTAGTCCAAGCTTGCTCACAGCGGCTCCCAGAATCAAACAGGCTATTCTAAAACTCCAAGAATACTCATTACTTTTCTGCCCGCTAGTTTGGTGCTATTCTAGATTTCACAGGTTCTCACAGCAAATGTATTACTTTAATCCATTCCTAAAGATGTAACCTGCTGCATTATGCTGTTACATTGCGCTTTCATTGCGCAGAGAAAAGGTGACTTGCTTTCCACTGCTCACTTCAAATTATGCTGTGCTCTTTTTTACAGCTTGGCTGTTAGAAGGACGACAGTTTCTGCATTTTTCTGCAATTCGAGTTGGGGACACCGTGTTCTGACACAGAGTGTGCTCAGATGCTACTTCAACAGCTTGATTTTGATGTTTGTTTTTTCTGGTCACTAGCCTCCCATTTCTATGTTAAGGTAAAGCTTATGGGGAAAATGCTTTTAGAGCTCTGTTTGTATCTGATACAGGTCTTTCCAAGATCTAAACCACACAGTAATGGTAACAAAGCACTTCCCAGGTTTTAAAGATAACCCCAGGGCAGCAGAAGAGGGGAGACCTCAAGAAAATAATTCCGCTTGGAAGGGCGTTCATCCTAATAGTGCTTAATCAGGAAAAGCAGGACAGGTTACGATTATTCTGCTCTACAAGGACCTTCTCCTTGATCTGGTTCACCAGGGCAGCGTAATTTAATTTTAAAGGATCAGAGCTTTGGTGAGATAAGAACCCTCCTATATGTTCAACAGAAGCGAAGAGTCAGGTGAGATCCAGGGAGATCTTATTGGTAAATTTCTGTTTCTTACTCAAAATGAAAAAAAAAAAATCCTGCCTTCACGTGGAGTTATATTTGCCATGTGGGGAAAACTAGTACAGATAAGATTACCATTTCCCAGCAGTAACAAACAACAAATAGAGAGTAATGAATATATTGTATGACTTCGCTGCTGCTGCATTTGTCTTGGGAGCATTAGAAGCTCTATACGAATTTTGTAGTCATGTCCCCCTATGAAAAAGTAATTTATGGCTTCATGAAGAACTTGGAAGAGTTTAATAAGATCTGGAATCAGCTGAAACTTCATAGGAAGAAACTACAATCATTTAGCCAAGCTTAATCTCTCCCTCTGTAGACGTGCATGCATCAGCACGACGGAGCGGGATGAGATAGCAGCTCATTCTCCTCTCAGTTATCAGAGGGACCATAGCAATGATCTCCCTCTGCCTTTGTTTCATTAGCTGCTGCTTGTGCCTGTAATTCCTCACCACTGTGTGCCCTGGAGTGGCCGCAGCCTTTGTGAACATCCCTTGTGATGGACCCAGAGGACCAGAAGGATTCTGTTCTTCCCCTTTGCTTCAGTAGAAAGAACTAACAGGGCAAAGCCACAGCTAGTGACATTGGCAGAAAATGAGATTTCAGAGGTACAAGGTGATTTTTTTTTTCCCAGCTGCAGCAAAAGAGGAGGAGCAGGGGCTCCTATTGGGCAGATAAACAGAAACGTGGATCACAAGGCCAGGCTTTCCAGCGGTGGAGCTGGAGGGAATTGCCTTTTGTGCCACTGGGAATGCTGCAGCCATTGGGAGTGTCAGCAGGGACACATGGGATGGCTCCCACACTACGCACAGATGTAAATGCAGCTTCAACATGTTACTGTATTTATAAATACAGCTATCTCTACAGTAATGCTTTTTTTTTTTTTTTTTTTTTTTTTTTTTTTNTTTTTTTTTTTTTTTTTTTTTTTTTTTTGGTAAAGATGAAACAGTAAAAGGTCTTAAAGAGGCTGATCCCTCTTGACCTGCAGGAATTTGAGGCCATTTTAGTAATCTAAAGAGACACCTGTCAAATGTAATTGAATGGAATTACTGGAATGACTTTTTACAATGGTAGAGTGGGGCAAACAGCAAGTCTGCCATGTTCATTGACACATAATGGTTAAAAGTGCCTATTAAAACCCAAAAGGAGACTTTGGGTGATGCCACCTGTTTATCTAAGATCAAAACTCATTGTTCACAGTTACACAAAGGGATGAGGAACTGATTAATCCCATTGTGCTATGATAACTCCTGTCCCAGAACTGACACCCGAATTCATGGCAGGAAATTTATGATTCTCATCATTTAATTGACGGTAAGAATTCCAGGAGCAATGACTGTAATAGGGCATAATTCAGAGGCTCGGGATTTATGAGTTTCATCAGTTAAGAGAAAATAGGCAGGAGAAATCAAGTGATGTCACTGGTTAATCTGTGTTCAAGGAGCAGAAGCCCTCATACACATTACAATGACATGGATCATATGATGGGAGGCATGCATAAATATCTCATATTCATATATAAAACATTTAATAACATTTTGTCTTTGCCGCTGACACTTAGTTGAAGTTCTATTAATTCACAACTAATTGGTTGACAGCCCTGAGCTTCAGACTACACATCTACTATTAGAGTAGCTATGAATTATAACTACGAGCCATAGGCCCTGTCATACCCTATTACTTAGGTCTGACACTCTAGTCATAAATCAGACATTCTTTCACCTCATGCTACAGCTGTTACTGATATTTGGTATTTTTTTTTGCTGGCTTGTAAGGTTCAAATAATGATTCCAAAGCCAGTTAACTCCTATATATGGTTGACTCTTCCAGGCAAGTTGGCCTGGCTGTGATAAGGCTTCTATGGGCCACTCTTAAGGAGTAAAGCAGAGTGAAGAGTATGGATAATCAACACAAGCCAAATCACTGAGGTTAAAAGATAGACCTTACCTAAGTTGCAGTCGGGTGCCTACAGAGGCAGGCACACACCTCTGAGGGGCTGGTCTCAAGGGTTTTATCAGGAGCCACAATATACCGGGATTTTTAAAGTTAACCTTCCAATTCAATTTAATCCAAACCTGCAGCTTTCAAATTGACCAGCTCGAGTATCCACATCGAGCCTTTGAAATGGGGATGCCTTGAGTTTGTTAGAGTCAGGAAACAAGGAGCAAGAAACGTTTGCCCAGTGTGATCTTGCAACACTGATCTTGGGGCAAAATTGAAGATGGGCAAGATTGGGAGGACAGAACGTTTGACTTCATCCCTCTTCCTTTGCAAGAAAAGACAGACCCCAAGGATCAGATGCTTTGTCTGCCCATGAACATTGCTCTTTATATGACATTATAGCTCTCCTATAAATAAATATATTTTATATATATATTTATATTTATAGAAATCTTTATAAATATATATTTTTATAGATAATATTATATATTATATATCTATTATATATATTCCCTTATAAATAAGGGAATCTATGGAATTAGAGTGGTAATTGGACTTCCAGACTATTTTTTTTGTCACAATGGAAGAAGACTGGCCATGTTATTGTGTGAGTAACTAGCAAAAGAGTCTAAGTGTTTATCAAATACTTTAAAAAAAGCAGGGGGGAACACAACCCTAGGTTAAGGAGAAAAGAAATTTCTCCCCCTACACACACACACACACTGCTTGCAAAGTAACATTTAAACTGCCAAGAATGATAGACGCTATTTTGGAGGAAATATGCATAGAAATACAAAGGCTTCCTTGTCTGCACTTTCATTTCTTCCACACTATTATAAAAAAAAACAAAGGTGTCAAACCTTTTTGCCTTCAGAATAGACAGGTAAATGCCTCCAAGTGCAGCCTAGTGGCTGAATCACACAATAACAACTGCTCAACACGCTGGAGCTTCAGAAAACCAGTGTTTTCACCCATTCAGAAATGCAAGTGCTCGTGCATTCCTGAGCAAGTGCTTTGTCGCGCACCTTTCCCATAGCAAGGGGAGTCCAGCAGCTGCATTTAGCCACCAGGAACACTGTATTTAGCCTTCATCCTCCTGGCATGGACACACACGGCTGCCATCTCCCGGGAACAGGCTGCCTTTTTTCCCCAATGTTTTTTCGAGTGATAAGGCAAAACGGTGGTTTCTTATCTAGCACTGAACTAACAGAGTGTTGGCCACACAGGGAAAAGACTCCAGACGTTCATTAATGCCTAAAAAAGAGTCACGAAACACAGACAAATAATTATGCCCGAGGTTAATTTATGTTTTCACAGCTGGGTACAACGGGGCGACTTGATAGTTTGTCTTCACATTCTGGTTGTGGGAACAAGCCTGGTGCTTCTGCTCGGAAGCTCTTGGGGTGCAAGTGCCTGCTGGAGCAAAGCACAGCAGCATGTCGGTGAGACGGATCCACACCACTCCATCTCAGCAGAATTCCAGGGATTTGGCGGATCCAATGGGTATTTACCATTCTGCTGTGAAGAAATGCGGAGTGAGCTTGGTCCACAGCTGATAAACAGGCAAAGATCCCTTGCTGCAGGAACTGCACCCTGCTCAGAGCAATGACAGTGGCCCAAATGAGAGCCCCTCTGTGCAGAGCACACGGTTTCCATGAGGTCTAGGTGCTTCAGCCCATGTCTGGAGTGACCTCTAAGAAGGAGCTGCTCTTTGGAAGGTGCATTTGCACCATGCTCACACACACCCTTCTCCATCTACCTGAAAACGGGATTGTAACAAACTGAGGGAGGCTGGTGTGGATGGACAGCTCTCGGATCCTGCATGGTCCTGGGAATGCTTGGATGTGTTTTTCTTCTTCTGAGTGTCTCTTTAGTCTCAAATGGTCGTATTTTGGGTTCAAACCACCCGAGCACCTATCCCAATGAACGGATTCTGGCAGAGGAGAGGATCATCCCTCCCAGCAGCCTGGAGAGGACCTGGGGCTGGAGATGGCTCCTTGACCATCCACACGTCCTGTCTGCAGGGCCAGGGTTTCCTTCCTCCTGGGCAGAGCGAGCCAAGGATGCTCATGGGTCAGAACAGCATCGCTGCCGCTGTGACAGTGTTAATGGACAGGAACCTCCCAGGTGTCACCCATGCCCACTGGCTGTTACGGAGCACCCAGGGTGGCTCCAGCTCAACATCTCTTTGCGTGAGGAAGCTTCCTCAAACGCACCCTTTCAACCCATGCACAACCTCCTGAGGAGGAGGGCATTTCAGGGCAACCATCCCCTTTCCTTCACTTATGTTGAGCCTGACCTCCATCAACATAAAGAATAAGCCATTCCTTGAGTCATGCCTAACATCAGCCTGGCCCTGAGGACACCAGTAAACCTACGTGTTTATGGATGTTGCGAGTAGAGGATGTGGAGGGCATTGTAGCCTCCTCCTTGCAAACTGCTTCCTGGGTGAGAAAGCTCCTATAATGGCCACCACCGGGACATGTGACCAGGACAGTGTCCACATGGACAATGAGTCTGGACACTCTTAGGGGGAGCTTCAGCAAAAGAAAATTACAAATGCAAAGCCAGTATGAGCAAAGCCAGGCACAAAAGGACAGCTAAAGTGCCTTTTTCATGTCCATTTGCAGTAATATTCATCTTCTTTTCCTCCCTGACCAAAATTTTCCATTTCTTCAGTACATTTTGTTAAGAAATACCAACTTCAAAAGTAATCCCTACGTACACTGCTACAGAAATATGACAAGGTAATTTATAGGGAACATTAAGCAGTACAAAGAACTTAAAAGGAGAACTTCTTTCTACTTCTCTTGTCATCTGTCCTGCAAAATGAGAACACAGTAATTTAAAAAAAACCATGACGGTAAATACTTTAACTCCGAGCATAATAAGCCTATGAGATGTTGAGGAATGAGCATTGAGGTCAAAAATCTTTTTTTATTTATTTATTTTTTTTTTAGAAAAGAAGAACAGATGCTTATTTCAATGAAAAGAGCTTGTTCGTGTACTACAAAGGAAAAAGGATTTTTAAGGTAACGTTTCAGAAGGATCCGGCACTTGGAATCTCAGGATGCAAAAGCACATATGGAAGGGAGGAAGGCGCAGGAGGGCACCACATCAGGGGCAGCTGCAGCCTGGTCACCCCTGGCAGCAGCTTCTCTAGGCTCGGGACTGAGCTCGTGTTGCGTGAGGAAACCCAAAACCTGCATTGCCCCTGTGTGGAGTTATGTAAGCGGACTTTGAAAATAAACTGATGAAGCGAACATGCCAGATCCTCATATTAGCAGCTTAAGTTCCCCCTGTGTTTATGCAAACTCACACAAAACAAGAGCAGGTTTTTCAAACAGCTCTCCAAGGACCAAAGGCAGGTTGTGAATTTGGGCCTCAGACTTATATAGCCGCTGCTGTATAAATCAGCTGCAATAATATGCATACGAACGCACCTGCTAACTGGCTGCTGCTTTCTAGCCTAAGCTGCTCAGCCTGAAGTCAGGTCTGGCCTTCAGGCACAGGGAAATGGGGCCATTCACCTTCTCACAGACATGCCTTGGCCTCCACACCGCCAAGGACGAAGAGCTGGTGCCCGGCTGCTTCAGGAATATCAAAGAACTTAAGCCTCTGGTTTAAAAAATACCACTTTCTTCCTGTTATGAGTAGTACTTGGGTACACAGAAAAATACAGAAAACACTCAACTGTGAACCTCTAATTCCGTGAACATAACGCAATCCTAAAGCTAATTCAAGGGATCTGCTAAATATCTCAGATTTTCCTTGGCAGCAGATGCCCGTAGGTGCGGACAGAAGTGCAGGGAAGCGGTTGGGGTGATTGCAGCTGCAGAGGGAAACCATAAATCCGCCTCACTTTGTCTTAGATGGAAATTTGTCCCTCATCCTAGTGGGAATCACCACATGCTGACTTTGCAATTCTTTAAAGGAGTCTTTTGCTGGGAGTGACATCATTCCATGTCTTTTTGTCAAAAGAAAACAGGAATTTCAAGATCCTAGTCTTGGTGTTGGAAATTAAAGCTTTATGGAATCCTATTTGCACATTTTTGATTTTGATTTATTCTGAATGCATCTATGAATGAAATTAACAGGCAGAGTATACAGAGATGCAGATTTCGTGTCAGAATAGTTAAGGCAGTCAGCAATAAGACTAATATCAACATTTGCTTAGCACTTTAGAAGATGAAATTTTCATGTAAGAGTTCAAACAGCGAAGAGCAGGAAAGGACCCTTTCTTAGCTGGAGATATTTCTGTGACCTCCTGTATTTTGTATTAGATAAACTACATAAATGCATAAATAACATAGCCATCAAGGGTATGCATAGGTTCTCTAAATCCAATCCTTTTCCAACCTGGTGTTGGTTTTGAAAATCAAGCTGATAGTGAATCCATAAAGCTGCGTTACAGCTCTAGCTGCTGTTGAGCACATCCGTGTGCCAGCCGCTCTGTGCCGGCCGCCGAAACCTCCCTCCCACTTCCACAGCACTAAATGAGCAATAACGGCATCCAAGCCACTTACACTGGTATAATAGAGGAGGAGAAATGAGTTAAATGCACTGACTTTCCATCCTCCGATTGACAGAGAGATGCAAAACAACCCTTCATTATGGCAGATGTAACCAGGTTCTCTCCTGCATCCTTCTGCTGACATCGCACGGACTCAGGACCTTCCCAAAGTTTTGCCAGGATGCTGCGCCGCTCCATCAGCCACTTTTGCATGCTCACACAGCTGCGTCGTTGGAGTCATTATTGCCATTTTTGCGCCGTCTTGTTCTTCTCCACAGCCTTCTCACTTCCAAAAGGCAGGCGTCTGCCCTGCTGTGTGCCAAATATTCAATATTGATAGATACCAATTTTACCTAATATACAGCATCTGTCTTGATTTCTCTGTATAAGTGTAAATTGTGCATAAACAGAAGATACATCTTTCATGCAAAAAGAGGTGGGTATATGAGGGGTGACATAGCCAACAGGGGTACCAACTGCCTGACACTGCTAATGGCCAAAACAAATACATTTCTAAACACAACGGCTACTCACAGCAGTCAAGTCACCTTGTTTTAATTGCCTAAACATGCATAAAGACATCAGTTAGAGGTTAGCAAAGTCTGGCACCAAAGTACGACAAATTTATCACAGCGAGACATGAAACAGTTCAAGAAATCTACATTTTCCTATTTTAGATCATGCAAATTTACATCATGCTCCCATATTTTTCTCAAAAACCATGAAAGAGGATTTCAGGCAATGTATTCTGAAAAACAGGTTTTAGTTCCTACTCATCCTTTACCTTTAAGAGAAAAGGCAAAAGCAGTGCCAAACCTTTACAAGTGCATAGATTTCACTAAACTAGCTCACTGAGGAGCCCCAGGAAAATTCATTAGTTATTAAATCAGGCTGTAAACACTGAAAACCTAAATGCAGTAATCAAATTCTTACACTTGTGAGACATAATCTATCAGAACTCCCACCCCTCCTGCCATACCCCCACTAAACACTTCAAAATTGTGCATTACACATGCAAATTTAATGAGAAAAATACCCATTTGGTCCAGATTTCCAAAAGCTCGGCATATTGTGTACATTTTGTAACTATCCTCATTAAATGTACCCTGGTAATTAATGGATGAATTTGTATATTCGGATACTGTTTATAAAAGGCATTTTAGGCTTCCAGGTTGTGTTTTCCCAATTTTAAGACTCAAATATCCTTCCGTTTCTGCAGTGTGCTCTGTGCCACTTGGCTGAGCCTGCATTTTGCAGGAGCACACACTGTGCATGGCTTGAGCAGGGTTTTTTTTATTTCTGAAAGCATCAACAACTATTAAATTGCAAGAATAAGTGTCCTTATTAGCATGAAGATTAGAACATCTTAGGTGCAGAAAAATGCCAGCTGCTTGTCAGGAGTCACTTCACATGTGCTCTCTTGACCCAGCCCCAATTTAAAAGTCTGTTTCTGTGGAACAAGGCATAACAAGTGCAGCAGAAAATAAGCCGGTAAATGAGCAATACAAGAAATTTGTCATAGTAATTGAAAGTGCATAAGCTAAAATTATAGTACATTAGCTAAGTACCCGAAATGTTAGAAAATGTCACGAGAAATAACTTGATTTTGGAATGTGCGTCTTAGAGATAGGGAGTACAGCACTCCAGAAGGAAGGAAGGAAAGAATTAAATTGCAGGCAGCTAAGGCTACGGGATTCAGGCCAAACACAAAATAACACCAGGCCAAAAGGTAAGTCCTAAACAGCTAAGAGCAATTAAAAATGTCCCCTTCATCACTAGCTGACAGCTAGAGATGCAAATTTGACATTAACAGCAGAAAAACTATGGCAGGAAAGATCCAAATTTCCTGATACTACTTGGACCCCCTTGAAAATCCATGATGCTGAAAGGTCAAGGCTGCACCTTAGTCCAAGTCTGCAAGGTTGTCCTCCTTTAATCCAAGGTTGCAAAAAAGAAACATTATAATAAAAACTACATTTTCCATCTTGGTAATGCAATTTTATCCTGGGTCAGGGAAAAATGTCCATTTTCTTGACATAGCTCAAGCCCCATCTCTGAGCACACGGACCCTGAAGCATTAAGCACAGGATGCTTGACGTGGATGTCTTCATAGCGCTATCAAAGGAAAAAAGTAGCTAATGTTTCCTCCTGAATGGCAGTTAAGAGAAGAGTTTGAATATATTAAGCAGTGCAAAAATAGAAATACTACCTAGCTAGGGCTTGGCTGAGTCCAGGAATCCAACAGCCTCCTCCCTTGCAGGTGTGCTTATTGTCAAGCCACTATGACAATTCTGCAGGAGCGCTTGAAAAGGGCGAAACAGGAATACCACTGCGGAGGCTTCACTGCTCTGTAAATCCCAGGCTTATTCCCTGCCATCTGCACAGGCAGACCTGTCCTACATTTGTGGGTATCTAAGACAGACGTGTAAGACTCACTCCTCCTGCTCGGATATTGGGAAAAACACCTTAATAAAGACTTGGAACCTGAGACAGCTTGGCTAAAACCAATTTGCTCCTATCGAATTCACAGCTTTAAGACACCAGGGATGGATAGTCCAGCCTTTCTTCAGTAAATATCCTTGGAAGAGGGGAGCTACTTGGGTGTCCCCTCCAGAACTCCCTTGCGATTTTAGGGCTCAAAAACAAAGCCAATATCCTGGTTTGAATACTTAAAATAAATGCACTCAGGACGTTGACCTTTATAATTGCATTTTTATACTATTTCATAGTCTTCGAACTCCTCCGGAGTCTGAAGCAGTAATAGAGCACCTGCATGGGGCGCGTTCCCATTCCTGGAATACCTGGAGAACTACCACACGAAGCAGCACCGTTTGCTCTGCCCTATTTGTGTCTCCCACAGCAGCAGGGAGCTCTTCCGTAGGGAGCCTGCTGGGATCTGGCAAACTCCATAGATGTTGTGAGCCATCAAGCTGCTTCTCCTGCAGCAGCATCTTCTAAAACTCAGTTACAGGAAATACTACACAGCCCACACCACCACCCAGCTATTTTAGGAGTGCATATACCAGGGCTAAAAACGATATCATGGATGCAATGAGAGTTGAGCAAAAGCCCATGCAATCACTGATACTCCGAGAACTGACTCTCCTGCTAGCAAGGCTCCTGCACTAGCCAACCTCCCACGCCAGGACTAATTTATTTTTGTGCTTTTCTTACTTGCTCCTTCTTCTCTGCAGCAGCACCTGCATTTCTTATTTCATCTTCTGTCAGCCATAAAGCTCTGTTGGTAGCTCCCTGCATGTGCTCAGCGTGGAAGTGTGAAACTGTTAACGTTAATGGAACAAGCACTGTGTTGTATTCCAGAACATTAATAAATGCCAAAAAATCCCATGGAAATAACAAGTAGTGAATAACTAATGATGATTACGGCACTCTTAGCACCATTAAGCAGAAGCGTATCAAAGAAACGGCAACGTAATTATTCACTTATGAAATACACTCAACATTTTAATGCCATAATAAGTGCGTGGCGATGATATTAATGGTTATGGTGAAGTTCAGCTTTTATATATCTTAGTCTAAAAATGGTCACTGGATTGATTTTTGAAGTGAATGCAACTATCTCCCCTACACTTTCTTGTTAAAAGCATTTTCAGGAGAAGGAAATACAAGAATACCAGCACTTCTGCAGTAACACACCAGGTCATTTTACAAAGAACAGCACTTTACAATTGAAGAAAGCATTATAGTTGATCACACTAGAAACATGAAATTATAGGTTATTTCCCTTATTTTTTTAAATTTCTCATTTCTCAAACCATGACAGCATTTAGAGTAATGTAATTACTCACGTAATTACATAACACACTTGTAATAAAGTATAGTAAGTATTTGAATTTCTAAGACACATGGCTGAAAACACACTTACAACTTGCATATATAGCCATAAGGCAATTCTCAGAGTGTATTTTCCTTAAAGCTGACACATTTTAGGCAGAAAGGTGTTTGACAAGAAGGCCTTAAAGATGTCAGGGCTGTTTCTGTTTGCTTCCCAAACAAACCCAGCTCGGCTGAGACTCTTCCCACTATAGCTGTGTATGGTCTGGTACAACTTAAAGGTCCCAGCAGATCTAGGGTACCTTATCCCGTGAATACCTCATTTCTTTTAGGAACTTTTTATTCTAAATGAAAGTCTTATTTTGGATGTCTGACACACATTAAAACTCCTGAAGGGGGCTTCAAGATACACAGTGGCTTTTCATTATGAAACCAAACAGAACTGACACACTTGCACCCTATTTGGGAAGGAATGGCCAGCTGGGGAGAAGTATTTGAAACCCAGTGCTAAAAAACCCAAACAGATGGAGAAGAAAAGCAGAGCTTGCCCCTCTGTGGAGGACTCCCGAGATCATGCAGAAAGGAAGATCTCATTAAGATCCGTTCTGTAGGTATAGGACACGGTAGGACCAGCCACAGGACGGAGGCCAAGCAGAACCACGAGCAAGGAGCCACCAGCCCTGCTTTGGTGAGCAGGAGGGAGCTTTCGGAGCAGGAAATCAAGAGCTTTGCCCATGGATTACGCTCATGTTTAGGTTTCCATAGGGAAAGAACACATTTGTAATGGAAACTGCAACAAATCTATGAAACAAATTAGCCTAATACCATAATTTCACTAATTTCACTTCAAACAAAAACATTCCTGTAATATTTTCCAGAACTTTTTGTATTAATTTCTGCTGTTCAAAATGTAGGGACATCTGGCTCTAAGTATATTACTCCGGGACACCGTATTTAATATAAATATCATAGGGGAAAAGCCAAAGCAAGACAGTGAGTTACTGCCGTTGGGAAGGAACAAGGCCATCTGCTCCTCTCCCCGTAATGTGGTTTCATTGGTATGCAGCAGCATATGGGCAAATGGTACCAAGAGCCACCAAGTTATTTCTTAGTCACTGCTCCCCATATATATGCTCAGAGAAGTCAGAATCAGGGACTTAGATTCTGTCCTTGGTAGGGTATTGAACATAGTTGATACTGAGAGGAGGAATATTGCAATTATGGGATGCTGGAAGTTTAAAGAGGAAAACAGACAGCTAGTGTTGGAGTGTCTTCTGTACATGACTCGGCTAATTATGCTTAGCTTCAAAAATTAAATAGAAAATCTGTTTTTGTGAGCACATTTGAAATAATACACACTTCAATGAAAGCTCTGGTTGTACAAGTAAGGAAGAAAACAATCCTTAACCTGAGAAATTGAACAATACTTGCTGTTTAAACATGGCAAAGTAGGTTAAGTATCAGCATGGAATTTCCTTTGTATAACAGGAAATCTCCCCCACAAAATCACACCAAGTCACATTTCTAATACACCCAGGGACTAGCAAAGAAGAGAAGTTCAATCGCTTCCAACTCAGTATGCTCCAAATGAGATCTTGTTTCATGTAGAGCAATTGCCTTTTAAGAGTATTTTTCATCTCACAACTGAAAAGTTAATTTGCAAAGAGGCCTGGAAGCCCTGTCAGTTCCTCTGTGCAGAAACCAAATGCTAGAGCTCTCCAGCTGAATAAAAAACTTACCATGGGAATCCCTGGGAGCAACAGGGTGCAGGGTGGCTCAGATGTGCTCGGTGCAGTGCAGCGGTGCAGCTCGAACCGCAGGCTGTAGTTACCCATAGCAGCCTGTCTAAAGTGGGATGACCCCTTGAAGATGGTCTTGGAAAGGGCTCAGCCTCAGGCACTGTTCTGGTCAATGCATTTATTGACTTGGATGGTGGATCCAAACGTGGCTAAACAAGATAGAGGGGTTGAAGAGCTGAGATGGGTTATAAGAAATGCCAAGGGTCAGGCTAGACTTCAAATGGATCTTCAGTTGCCACCGTGAGAAAGCACCAATTAACATAATTTGGATGAAAAGATGGGCTAAACACTGGAAAGGATTGCAAAGATGAAGAACTGGCACTACAGTTTGGTTACCTGCAGAGAATCCCCAGAGTTTTTCCAAGTCTTTTACAACCGTGGGAGCTGGACAGACACATTTAACGTGGGACTATCACCCTTCCAAGTCATTTCCGGCTGTCCCTCCCAGTGATTTCAATCAAGTCCAAAGCACATGTCAGTTCTGTGATTGATCTCATGTGGAAAGTGCTAAAATACTACCGTAACAGAGTAATATGTTAATAGAAATAGATTCATTAATTCACATGCTATGCCCGCGGGGCTGTTTAGCTTGCTCAAGTGATCTGCAAAATGACATTCTTGATATAAATGAATCCAGGTGATATATAAGAGAAAATTAGCAAATAATATGACAGATTTGTGCATATTAAGCCTGTTGCAACTAGGCACGTAGGTTTATGAAACCAGATTATGTTTTTCCAAAGGGTCACATCTTCATCTGGAAACCTCTTCTGATGCTGGGCTTTTTTTGTCTTGAAGACTAATTAAAAACAACCAAAATAAAAACAACTTTTCACTATCAGCACTACACCATTAAATTTACAACAGTATTAGGGTAGTTTTCTGTCATTAAAAAATACAATCAAAACAAAACCTGCAATAAAAATCTGACACTATTTTTAATGGCAGCTGCTAATCTCGCTCTACACTATAGCAACTTAGAAAACGGCACTGTCCTTGGCTGAAATGAATGAAATTGATAACAGGTTTGTGTAAGATGCAATGGTTCAAAGTTAGAATTACAAGTTGAAGAGGACAATATACTTGTCTTAGCTTAGACACTTCCTCTATTTATACTTGTTTAGTTTATATTGTCATGAGCACATGAGACTACCCTATTTTCAAAGGCCGTTACTTTATCAGTAAACTGGAAATACACATATAGGACAACTGGTGTAGTAGCAATGAAACTCACTTAAAAAAGATGAAAAACACCATGGCAAGATGTATTCAAAAATATGAATACATCTCCTAACCAAGACCCAAACCAAGAGCTCCCAAGCTCTTGGTGCAAAGTTTGAAAAGTTAGCTTTTCTGCTTCTCCTTTTTTGGAAATTCTCCAATTTCTTCTCTCTCAAATCTCTGTGAGAGGCTTGAGAACATAACATGAAGCGAGTAGTTGATACCCTGCCTGCTCAGCAGATCGATGCTCCCCTCCCAGCACCAAGCAGAGGGCTCGGCTCTTGCAACTGATCCAATTGGCTCAACACAAGAAAATGTTTTGTCAGTAACAGCACTTTTTGATTCCCTTTAACTTGGGGTACTCCTTTTCTGCCAGTGACACCGTCTGCAGGAGCTCTGTGCCACTGGTTTGCAGCACTCCAGTATCAGAGCTGCTTGACAAGGCTGTTCAATAGCTTTATTTGTCCAAAGTGCCCATCAACAAATTAGCTACCATTAACATTTGGTTCTTCACCTATTTAAGTCTATCTATTCAGAGTTTAACAAACAATGAAGTAAAACTAGCTGTTTTAGAGTAAGAAAAAAACAAAACAAAACAAAACAAAAAAAACACAGAAAATCTGAAGCCATTGCCATGATTTCCTATATCCTGGCACTCTTAGCAGTTCATGTGCTGCAGGTGCTGGTTAAACACAAGATTTCAATAACAGGGAAAAAGATTTTGGTAAAAGAAGAATTTCAACACTTGGAACAGATGTACATGAGCTGGCATTCAAATCTTAACTGATTTTGAAAGAAATAAAAGGTTTCACACATTAAGGCTTATGCCAATTTGCAAGTACTGAACATGATTCCCTTTTCTAGCAATGACTGTAACCTTTGAACCAAAGGGAATTGCTAGGACTTTTTAAGAGAAAGGATCATTTAGGTACTGAATGCTCTGCCCTCCATCTAAAGTGAAAAACCCACTTTCTTCCAAACCTTTCCTCTATACATACACAAAAATCCCCCCAAAACACTGAATTACTTGTTTATAACTCTGCTTAGAGTGGCAAAGAGAAAAGTAAGCTGCTTGCCCTCAGGATTCCCCCATCTTGGGGAAAGAAGTCTATTTTGTTTTCTTTTGTAGCAGTCTGAGATTACAAATTAAAATAAATTGAATGGCAAAACATAGCAAAAAGAACAGTCTTTGAAATATCTAAACAAAAGGCAGCTCCATCTCCATGTGAGGAAGAACTTGGGCACCATGAGGGTGCCCGAGCCCTGGCCCAGGCTGCCCAGGGAGGCTGGGGAGGCTCCTGCTCTGGAGATCTCCCAACCCGCCTGGATGTGACCGGGTACCCCGTGCTCTGGGTGTCCCTGCTGGAGCAGGGGCTGCACTGGATGATCCCTAGGGGTCCCTTCCAACCTCAACCATTCCATGAGTCTGCAGCTCTATCGAGCAGCATTGCTAGGGCCTCTGTCCTTAACTGGTGGGGAAATCATAATAGGCATTTCATACAGGCAGCTCATTTAAGTACAAGCAAATCCAAATAGTTGAGTTTGTGCTTATTTTTAGAGCCTTCTGCACAGCTGCATGCATGTGCTGATATACTTATCCTGCTCCTCATTCAGCTACAGGCAAATTAATCATGATCTGCAGTATCTGTTGCAGTGAAAAAGCCAAACCAAGAAAATTGCTGCAGTGTCATACTTGAAAGCCACAAGTCTGACAGTTATTTCAAGACCGTAATAGAGCATTCATATAAACAAAACCTTTGAAAACCAATTTCTGAGGTTCTCTAAAGAATACAATGTTCTTCCCCTAAGACAAGCTGATTGAACTACAATTTCTGAAAGCAATTCCTACTTGAAATGGTTGAATGCTACAGAAATCTTTAGCTGAGAAACTGAAAGCCCAGGGAATGAGCTGAGAAGACTCTGGCCTCTTCCCTACTCCCATGTTATCCTTAGACCCTTTTTCTACACTTGGAGCAAACGTGAATCCCGCGAATGCCGCATACAAAACTACTTGTCCAGGCATCTAAGTTCAATTAAAAAGCACAGCTAGAAGCTTATTAGGCTAAATGAATATTGCTGTTACATTTGAAGGACCTTTCCTCATTAATAGGAACTTAGCAGTTGACCCATATCATACAGGCAAATCATTCAGCAAAGGGTATTTCTGACTTGACCAGCATAAAACAAATATTCAAAATATTCTTGCTGCATTAATTCCAGCAGTGAACATAAAAAAAAACACTTACATGCATAACTAAGAAGCAAATTGAATTTAAGATGTATTATATTAATGTGCATTGCATTAGCATGTAATATCTGTATAAACCTACTTCTGCCTCCAAACAGCATCTTTGAAGGTATCGGATCCTCACATGCCACAAGTCAATACTGAGCTTTCCATGCATTTCCATGCATTTAAGTGGGAAAACCCACTAGCCCAGAAGACCTGAGAGTTTGGCTCCCTAGCCCTGTAATGCACATTAATTTCAGCAAGGACTTCTGGTGGTTTTTGACATCTTTCCTGGCATGCGGGGGGAAAGCAGTCCCAGCAGTAGATGAGGCATTAATAGAGAATCAGTTCATTGCTGGGAGCCACTGAACTGGAATTTGTAAAGTTGCCTGGAAAAAAAGCACAGAAATTATTGCTTTTTCATCTAACTTGCAGACTGTCTGAAGAGAGCAAGTTGTTCTCACAAAAAAATCTCACTTCAGCTGAGTCTGGAGCACCTCCTCTGTGAAGGTGCTAGTGGGAATGCCCTCCCTTCCCCAATGGAAGTTTTGTGCATGGACTGAACCTCAAATTAAACTTCCTACCCACACTGTTGATAGGTGAATAATTATGTTTGTGTATGAGCAGGTTAATGAATGTTTATTTGAACTGCCATGGCTTGTGCACTGAAACCACATGTTTGCAGAGTACTAACAAGGGCATTTGTGAAACCTGATGGAAAAACTCTTCAAATGCTTCGTTAAACAGAAGGAAGCAGTTGGCTTAGGAGGGCATAAACACCTATGGTCTGACACATCCACTCTAAAGTTTAGTAACTAAAGGATGTGAAAGCAATGGGGAAGTGTCTCACCAGAAGCAGGCAGCCAAGTAATATATTCTATACGATTAGCAAATTGTAAGGCTCCCTGGGAATTTCATAAGTTCACATCCTTGGAAAACAGGAATGTAAATGCAGTCGGAGAGGAATGTCTTTTCAAAGCAAATTAGGGCAAGAGGATTTATTAGGCTAAATGCAACTTTCCATTTCTCAGCCTTCCATTTCCAATATGGTCTGTCTGTTATAGCCCAGCTTCTACACACTCTTTCTTCAGTTCCTCTCTCCTGTTACACAGTAGAGGCTCTTTTCATCACAGAGTTTTCTATGTCTCCTTTGCATTCTTCCCCCGTCCAAAGTGGGACCATGTTAGTAGATGCCAGGCTGAGATGAAGTAACCCAACAAGCTCCATTTCATCTCTCATCTCCTCCAAATCCAATGAAATGTAAAAAACACTTTTGGAAGCTTGGCCTTGTTACCAGGAGTGTCCCAAAAGACGTTTTACTGATCTACTGATCTCATGTTCCAAACCCTCTTTCTTGACAAGCTAAATGCATGTCATTTGAATTGTGCATCTTAAAATTACACATCACACGAGATGCTCCTTTACTTCCAGAGATGTTCGTTGCAGCCAAGCAAACATCTGTGGGAATAACTGTCTGGTTCTTTAACTGGCTGGATTGCCTTTTCTGAGAGCTCAGTAATGAGGGATTCCGCTCCAGGGCCACATTTGCACATTACGCTTCCTGTGGTAGGATGCCATGACTTATAAGCTATTTTTTCCCCAGTGACAGCTGTTGCACAACGAGCTTTCTTCTGTGATTTGTCCCCAAGCCTGAAATAAAAATTAAGTTGTCAAAAAGCAGCGGGTTCGATTTACCAGTTGGGCTCTGGGCAGGAAAGCAGTTCCCTTCCATCAAGCCTGACCTACTGTTAAACACTTGTGGCAAAAGCCAACAGCCCCATTCTGTGAAAGTTAATCGGGAGGTTTTTGTCCTTCCCCCATGACTTAAAGAGCAGACTCAACTCGGCCAAAAACATTTGCATTTATCTGTGCAAGAAATGCTACCCTGGGACACAAGCTTTGCCCAATTCCGGACCAGGAAGGGCACTAAAGGAAGAGCAGGTTCAGGACTTGATCCTTCCCCCGGTGAAGTACAAGGATGGGCAGGTTGCTGTAATCCCATAGTGTTGTTTATGGCCTGGAAAAATCCCAGGAAAGTCTAGATTCCCCTGCAGCCCAGTGGCAGGCTTGACTTTCAGTGCTTTGGAGAGAACAAGCAAGCAGAACAAGCCCTTCCAGCTGATGAAGATGATGAAGACCTAGCGGCTTCTTCCCATGCATGGCAAGGGTGACCTCCTTCCTGCCCTCCACCAGGTCACGTCTCCCCATTTACTCCCCCTGGTGCTCAGTGAGACACTTGGGTTACTCAATGAACCACTGCTCGACTCAGTGAACCGCTGCGAGCCAAAGGGGAAGCAGGCACCCAGGATGACTCATCAGTGACTCCCCAATGCTCTCACACCAGCACTTGGCCTTGCCAGGCCCGAGGTCTGGAGGCTTCTCTCCCCTGAGGATATCCATGGATTTAAAGAGCAGCTCTCCTTCCTCTGACCATCCAAGAGCCTCCAGTTGGAGGCAGATCAATGGAACACATCTCAGGGCAAGAGAAACGACTTTTAACTCTCAGCGTTTTTCCATCAGAACTCCAACTGCAAGGAGATACCTTCTTCAACATAAAGTGTCTATTATTATTTGTCCTAAGAGCTTCAATCAAGGAAGCACACCGAGAAGCAGGCCGCTTCAGCGCCCGTAAGGGTCTCAGAGGTCTCGGTGCTCTTGCAGGTCCTCATGGAGGGCAGATGACCACATTAATATCCCAGGCCTCTCCCTCTCTCTCCTCCGTGTTGCTCCACGTTGCTGTGTACGTTGGCAGCCTGAGCCTGTTGGCTGCCGTGTCGGGCCCTGTGTTCCTGCCTTGCTCTTCCTCTATAACGTCCCTTATTTGCACAGCATGTGGTGGAAGGTGGCAGCAGAAAAGAGACAGTTGAGCAGAGCAAGGAGCAACCGGTGAGACAGATGGAGCCAGAGCTAATAATGAGGAAATTTGGAGGGTTTCCATGGCTACAGAGACAACCTTGAAGAGGTTGCAGAGCTGCCTGCGGTCCCTGGACTTCCTTCCTCTCCACCAGCAAAACGGAGGGCAGCAGCAGCTGCCCCTTGGACACTGGGCTCGCTGCGACTGCCCCTGGCTTGGGGGCTTCTTAGAAATAAAGTAAAAACCCTGAGCGTTCAAAATCACTCTCAAAATTAATCTGGGCAGTGTTACTGCCAATCGCTTCCTGATGGGCTGGATCCCTCTGCTTTCCAGCACAGTGTTTCTCCTCCTGCCTACTGCTCAGCTGCACATTTATCACATCACATTTTCCTCCCAGCTCCTTCATGATTGACCAATGCATACATCAAATTAGAGGAGCTGCTGTTCTGAGAGTGGATTACTGCAGCCTGGCAAAATGCAGCGTCCAGGGCTTAAATTTGCCCAACTGCTTTGCACAAAAAAAGAGCAAAAGATACCACCTTTCTTTGTGAGGATACTGATGTGGAGCACCTTGGATTTCCCCAGTACTCCCACAAACCTATCAAGTAGATCCCAGTGTGTTCCCTACCTTCCCCCACACTGATAGCAGCTCGGGTGCCCTTTTTCATGTGGTTCCATTCGCTTCAGTGGAGTTTCAGCTCTTCCTCCTTGTGTGTCCTCACGCTGGCAGAACGGAGCTGGGCTGTCATTGCCTCCTGATGAGCATCAACTCACGGGAACTGACCCCAGAGCTAACAAATTCAAGGAGAATTGCTACGCATGCAAGATATTCAATTTCTGATAATTCTTTGATTAAATAAGTTACAAGTGCCACAACTATTGCTAAAAAAAAAGGATATATGAGAATCTGCAGAAGTCCCCAGCCTCTACTTTAATATGGATCTCTTGATGGCTGCGGTCACCCTGAGTCACCAAGGGCAACAGAGAACCTCACAGTTCCCTGAATTTCTGGAGACTGTTCTTGAGAAGACTCACAGACACTCTTGCTGCAATCCCTAGAAGGAATACAAGGGTTTCCTTAGCTGAAGATCAAGCCAAATCCTGCTGCCCTAAGCCCAAGCTATTGACTGTCATTTATTCCAGCTGTCCCTTCCACAACAGTACAATGCTAAGGAGAAAAGGCTACTTTATGCTAGGAAATAAATGAATTCTGGGATTCACTCTCACATTATCCACAGATGTTTTCTGTGCAGTAGCACAAGTGTCTTCTCTAAAGTGTGTCTCATTTCCCAGTCTGTAGAACAGTATTTGTTGAATAAGGCTGTGGTTCTCATGTGGCCATGAGTATACTTTAGTTCTTTTATGAAATATTTAACAATGTGACAACTAGATGAAGCTCGGATAAAAACCCCAAACATGAACATACATATATCTCACCTAAAAAAACATCTGAAAACCTGAAATGTTGGTCTTACTCAAGACAACCAGGTTTTCCTCACAGATTTCAACCTTTTGAAGACTTCTTGTTCAGGACAGAAACCTTGTACAATTTCAACAGATGTGTTTACTTGCCTTCTCATCTTAGCATCTAGTCCTACTCTCCTTCGCCAAGGTTTGGAACAAGATAAGGAAACTTAAAAGCTAGGAATGCAAGAAAGTCTCGTAGATAAACATGTGTTGTGATCTTTCATCTCCATCTCGTTCCTGAGATTGTCACCTGAGGAAACATTATTTTAAAATTGCGCTGTCTGCAGAGTTTTTTTTTTTTTTTCAGAACAAAAAAGCTTGCTCAAGTTGTACCACCTTGCTCTGAAGCTTTAGCTTAAAAATAACAGTTGTTTCAGCTAAGTCCACAATTCCTGCCAGAGCATTTAGCTAATTCCTGGGCATGTCTGTAGAGACAGGCTGCTTTGCAGGGTGACAGTGACTGACTCTAATGTTGAGTACTTCCAGAGATGAAACCCTGTAGTGACTGTTGGGTACAACTCAGGACTGTTGGGTCCCAAGCCCTGTAGTGACTTGATCATCATTGGTGGATGATCAAGTGACAAATTCTGTACAGCTTTGGTGGGTTGCATTGAAGTAATAATTAGACCCCCTGTAGGGGCAGCTCTACTTGGCAGAGCAGTTCAAGGCCTAAATGCTGTCTATCCATACACACACAAGGCTGGGGACGGTAATGGAGCATGTTCTAATGACTTCTTCATTTTCAGTTCCTTCTCAGAAACCATGAAGAACTTCAGCACCGCAGCTCAAGGAAGGATCTGGAGCTCAGGATCACAGAAAAGTTATTTGGAAAAGCTGGAAGGAACTGTGGGAAAGAGTGTAGACAATCTTGAGAGCCCTGGGAAGTCCTGGGAGATGCTCCTGTCTGCAGAAAAGCCTCCTCAGGTGCCAGCTTCCTTCTGGAAAGGCCACGCTCGAAGCTTATCGGATTGGCAGCGGATTACTTCCATTACAGCCATGTAAGGTAATTCAGTAACACAGCGCTGAACTAAGATAAGAGCAGGAGTAATTAGACCCTTATTTAACAGATAAACCAGTAGAACAGCGCAGTGAAGCCTGCACCTCCAGCATCCGGCCCTTCAGATCTCACACGCAAGACCTCAGTGGGTGTTAAAGAAGTAAAATATCTAGAGGGGTTGGTTGCCTATTTGTACACAAGCAAAGCTGCTGACACTTGTGCAGTCCGAGCATCCTTAGAGCATCTAAGGACATATTGAGTCATAAGGTACAGGGAGAGGAGCCTCCATGAAGCCGGTGGCACTGCTCCCATTGGTATCAGCAAAAAAAAAAAAGGCACCTGGAAAACACCGATGTTCAGGTAATTATATTTTAACTCTATTAAGAGAAATATAATCTAACATTACCAATATTTGATACTTCCTTCTCCTCTTTTCCCATTCCTTTTCCCATTGAAATTGCCAAGTACATGTAATTTTAGGTTGTTTCCAGCTTACCTTTTAACCCCTTCCCTGCAGCAGAACAGAATTCCTTATTTGCCAAACCCCTCAGTGGATGTGGGGCTCAGGGGGCCATACTGCGTGCAGCATGAATGAATGGCACATGCTGTGGTAGCATCACTTCAATCACTACCAGAAGCAAAAATCCACAATAATTTCTTCATAGCAGACATTTCGGAAAGTTGTGTTCAAGATACCGTTTGCCCAAAATGAACACCTGGACTGAGGAATACACACGCTGTGTGCAGGAGTGCAGCACAATGTATCTAGAAGGGATAATTCGTTCCTTCTGAAAATCATACAGGAAGGAGTGCTTTAGCACTCTGGACTTGTTCTTACTCTTTGTGGAGACAACAAACATTTTGTTTGTCTCATGATGGAACATCAGAATTAACAAATCACCCTTTAATGTAAAACTTGAGAATCTTTTTTGAAGTTACAGGATATTGAAGTTAAAGGACCTAAGTTTTTCAAAGTTGCGGTAATATTAAAATAAAAGCTGCTAAATATCTGAAGCGGAAGGAAGGGTTCAGTGTGATACTAGCCAGAGATGTCATTAATTTAAGCCTAGCGTTTAATACTATTCTTCGGCTTTTACATATCTTTGGTTGAAAAACCTGATGTGCAGCCTGAGCACTGCAATGCAGTCCCTGGAGTCCCTTGTTCCTCATTGAACATGGGATCAGCCCAAGACAGCAATTTGCCATTGTCTGAAGTCAACAGATTGGACTTTAATGACAGGAGGCACTAAAGAATCATGGAACACTGCAGCAAAGTTGTGTTTTATTGTATACCTACTTCCTATTTTCTCTTCTACCTTCAATTTTAAAACTGGTGTTACCTCCTCATACAGTAATTGGCACTTTGATCGAGTTGGGAGAAGGGAATGGCAACCACGTCCTTTTGTTATGTTTAGAAAGCTGGTTCTTTACAAAAGTATCTCTGGCTTGGCCCAGGTTTTCTTAAGCCCCCCCATTTGCTTTGACTATGAGGTTTTTACAGCTGGAAAAAAAATGTAGATCAAAAATAGTGTATTTTATTCTCTGCTGCACTGTCATTCTGAAGCCTTCTCTCCAGAAGCATTTTCTACAGACATAATAGCCAAAAGTTGAAAATAAAGTTATTTCTCACCCTCACCTGCAGCAATGGGTTATGACCCACCCACGAGGGCGTTTGTACATGTGCTTGTTGTAGGATCCTTGGATGCCTCTTCTTAAGAAAAACTTAAAGACTAAGAGAAATTCAGATTTCTGCTTCCCACACTTCCAAACAAGTGCTAGAGAAATGTGCACCTCAATTCAGATTCCCAAGGCATTTCTCCTACAAGTTACTTTATGCTCTGCTGCTTTACAAGGTGCAGACAGCAAACGTATTCCTGCAGTGCAAGGAGTTTATCCCATTAAAATTGTCAGGCTCTTAACATACATGTTCTTGAAAAAGGTCACAGACGCTATAGCCGAAAGAAACAGAGGGCTTAATTTTCATGATACAAATGAAGTAATAACACCTGACTCTTGAGGAGGCAAAATAATCCCAGCAAGCTGGAGAGCTCCACCTCCTTTGGGCACAGCATCAGTGCAATTTTTACTTGCATGGAATGCCTCTTACAGAAATGATTGCTGTTCTTTTTTCCCCTTATTAATTACAAATAAAGCATTCCTAGAAAAATGTTTTCTGAGCAAATAAAGCAATTTGTCATCCAGGCATGCTTGGAAACTCCAATTCAAAATGCTGCTCCAGCAGGTGGACAAGATGCTTCAGGAAAGGGCAAACCTGAGCAGGTAATTCCCGCAGAGCCTCAGCGGGAGGAACAAATGGGACACCCTGCACGGGTCACCCACAGGCACCGCTTCCCTTCCCGCCTCTCTGGCATCTCGGGGCTTCCACGGGCTCGGGACTTGTGTGGAGCTGCTGTGAGATCCAGGGGGCAGGAGGAACGTTCGGGTTTACGGGAACAACCAAACATGTTTATGACCCTTCTTGGGAAGCTGCTGTGCAAGGAGCCTTGGAAGAGGGAAGGCGACTCCCTAAGGAAAGCTGGGAGCAAATACAGGATTTCTGCAAGGAAAATAACAGTCAGGGCAAGGGGTAGAGCAAAGCAGCCCCTTCAAGCAGGCTGTTCAGAGTCCAAGACCTCTGCTTGCTGCTTTCAGGAGCCACCTGCAGAGCTCAACACCATGCACAGGTTGTATGCAGCTTCTGCTGCCACAAGAACCCCCTATCTTATAGTTTATTGTGCAAAGATACCCATTCCAGCAAATGGCAATTCTGTTTTATGATACCAGAAGAAAAAAGTTGGTAATGATCTGCCTAATGATAGCATCTCATGAGAAATTTTACATTACAACAATAAAGTGCCTGTTTGTTTTAATCTTTTACTGCTCTCTGGGGCCTCCCTGACACTCCACATTGAACAGAACTCACATTCTCACTGAAGGTTTCCTATCTCTTGGCCCCGCACTACTGTATAGATTTTTCTCTTTAAAAGCACTCCGTAGCAGGTCCGCCTGGCCCCCATCCTGCAGACAAGCTGGTGCTAGACCTAACACCCTATTGCCCCTTATTTTTACATATCTACTGCTAACAAATGCAGTTAAACCGTAACCAGCCTCAGCAGCATGTGTGATTTATGTTGAATCTATTTTCTAAGATAAACCCAGTTCTGTATCATGCTCTTGCATCTTACACATTACAAAAACTGAACATCAGGCCGAAACTCTCCCTTCTCCCAGGTCATACAGGGCCTGGCAGCTATTTGTAATACAGTAACATTGAATAATCAAGGCAATGGCATTGTACAGTTACATAGGCTTGCCCTAAAGCACTGAATTACAGCTAATTACTCCAAAAGCAGATGAATAAATAAATAAATAAATAAAAATTTATTATTCAGCTAGGTATCCACTCACTAAAGTTTTGAAAATAATGCAGTGGAATAATGTGAAATTCAGAAGGCAAAAGGATTCTTGAGAGCTGTTTCATGCAAAAAAAAAAATCAAACACAGAAATCCTGAGTGGATCAAAATTGCCACAAAAAAAGTCTGAAGATTGGCCAATTATCGCACGGTTCCAAAACCAAAAAAATGAATAAAGAATGTAATTGCAAAAGACTTAAGGCTCTAACTAGGTTGTATCAGAAAAAGTCAAATCATAGAATCAACTATCTAGAATCACTATCACTACAGATAGTCTCAAAAGATCCATAAAGCAAATAAATTAGTAGTATGAACAGACTAAAATGCTAGAAAGTCAACATAATAATAAATAGTGCTAGGATAAGTTCTGGACGAGTTCCATCACAAGACGGTCTTCTCAGGAAGACATTCCCAGTTATAGCGACTCCACAAACAGCTTGGTTACAAGCCTGGAATGAAGTCTGATGTTTAAGCAGGAAGGATCTTTGAAGCCCACGGTGGTTTGGCAGAGAGCCCTCACAACATGGACAAGTTACCTGCAGCCAGGCAGAGAAGGAAGCAAATGCCTACAGTGAAATGGGAGTATTGCCTGGAGATTACTTAAGAGAAAGGGATGAGGACTTGGACACGAGCAGACCTTGTAACTGCAGTAGTTCTACAGGCTAGAAACAGGAATGCAGCAGCAGGCCTGAGTGTTTACTCAAAATACGTATCATATTAGGAGAGAAAATTAAGGTAACATGAGCACCAAGGTAGCATGAGGATAAACTAATGTTGCGTTTATAATGTAAGCTTTATGTTATGCTTATGCTTAAGGTTTGTCACCTGAAACTGACATCTGAACAGCAAAGAAAACCCTGTGAAATCTGACCCTGGCAAGGTTTTGTTCCACGAAGGTTTCCCAAGTGTTAAAAAACAGCGGCCCTAAGTCCTTGCAGGTCAATTCCTCTGCCCCAACAAAAAGAAACCAAGCCAGCATCCCTCTGGAAGGAGCTTCTTGTGTCTGCAGGAGCCACCCGAGGAGCTGGAGCCAGGAGGTGGCCTGGGCAAGACCTTGGCTACCTGGCCCATGGGCAATTTCATCACATCTGGTGTCGTAACAGAATCAAAACAGGCAAATGAAATGAGTTTTATAGCTTAGTTACTTTAAAGTTGTGTTTCCCTGTTGTTAAAAATCCTACAAACTGTGTAATTACGTAAAGTGTAACTTAGCACAGTTATTTACATGAGTAAAGCTATGAATGTGACCAACACACTGTGATTATGAATTAGTGGTTCAAAGGCAAGGTGTTTCCATGTAACACATCCAAAATGATAACTTGCCATTTGCTGTGAAACGATCAAGAGGAACAGCTGGTGAAAGGAGAAGCTGAATGGACAGTGTTTGGGAACACTCCAGATCACAGAGTGAATCTGACTGGTTCAGCCTGGCCAAAGCTACTCAGGGCAGCACTAACATAGAAGTAATCTCATTTCTTCTGGAGCAAGGTATTTGGCCGATTGTTTTCTGCACCAAGCTGAGCGCTTGTGCTCAGGCTTTGTGTTCAGACATTCAGACACGTGCTTTGCTTTAGATGCACCCTATTCCTCCCCAGAAAGTTGATGTTTTAGTACTCTAGACTTCAGAAATGTAGGAAATATAAACAGGAATGTTTATATAAATGTAGGAAATATAAAACCCATTGTGGGTGTTGCAGTTACAAATGACCCAAACTGAAATGGTTTGGCCTTGAATCACCATAATGCCTTTTTAAAATACAATTTTACCCTTCTGTCGGGTGCTGTCCTCCACCTCTGCAAGGTTACGTTATCCCAGAACTGCCAAAGAGCCCCAATTCGTCAGCAGGCGAATTTTCACAGAGATGCTAAGAGAACTAATTTATTACTTCAGATACACTTTTTGTAGAAATAAATCTTTCAATATAGGCTTTCTGGAAAAGCTTCAAGAAGAATTTAAGGCCTTTTAAGCCCTCCAAAACATCACCTTGCTGAGCAGGTGAAGGAGCAACATCTCATCACAAGCCCCAGCATAGCCCAGACTGTACTGAAAACACCCAGGTGACACTCGTGTGCACCCAGCACGATAACACCCACACGGCACTTCCAACGGGAGCCAAAGCCCGGGACACAGGGAGCACCCACCCCAGAAAGCACTCATGTGCCAAAGGAGATGAGCAAGCACCCAAATGTCAATTAAAAATAATGAGGATTGCAACGCTTTTCCTTGCAATTTGCTCTCAGGAATTTGTTAGCTCACTAGATCACCGCATTCAGTGACACAACCTGCCCACGTTCAACATTCACTTGCCCAAGTGACACGTTCCAGTGGGTCCAGGGGCTCCATGTCTCTGCCAAGGGCTGCTTTGCACCAAGGTTTAGAGATTAGACTATAGATTTATAATCAAACAAGCTTCTCTGATTGGTGAAAATCTTTCTTAAGAAGTAGTTGGTTTCCTTTTTAAAGTAATTCCTATACTGAATAAAAAGAAAATATTACATGGGAGAGTACGGTCCTTTCCCAAAAGTAAGCTACAGCAAAGGTTCAGAAATATCCTTTTCTGATTTCAATGCATTGGTCTCATGAGCCCACACAGACTGTATCTAACACTGAATACATAGGCATCCTGTATCGATAAGGCAGTTGGGTGGCTGCATATGGAGCAACCTAATAACAAATGCAGAGAGATTCCCTTTCCAGAGCAGAAAATCATCACACAGCCTCACTCACGCACCTGGGAAAGCACGTCCTGCTATGTGTGTGTCTATAGGAATCTCCAGCTGCTGTAATTTCAGCTTTCAGGGTGAAAATCCTCACTGTTTACTAAATAAATGGTAGGTCTTTAGAATTATCAGCAGATACTCCTACCCATTAACAACATAAAAACTGGGTGTCTGCCAATAGGGACATAATAGCAAAACACAAACAGGGTCATGCGACATTCATGAGCTCAAAATTTACTCACAGAACAAATCTTCAGGCATCCTATTACGGGGAGCACCTTGAGATGTCATGATTAATCCATGCTGGTCCTCCAGGAAATCCCTGTGTGGTAGCTTTGAATGCCTCAGTAATTAACTCCTCAATGTCACCTGGCGAGGCTCAGGAATACAGCTTAACCTGTGCTGGAAATAAGTACATGGAGGAAGACATATGACAATAACATCTCGTTTATGCCTTTTACTTTACACACAATTCTGTATTTTCATTTTTAATAAAAAAAAAATCTGTTTTGGAAATGTATTATTAAATTACACAAATGGAAATAGATTTGGTTTTCATTAGAAAAGAAAAATCTGGCGTTGGGCTAGCATGGCAAGTTTGTCTATTATACACTTCTCTGGGTTCATTACAACTCTCAAAATTCAGATTGCTCCTGAAAACTACTTCCACATATCACTCACTGAATGCTCCATGGACTATACCAGGGAAATGCTGTGAGTAGGTCATTAAACGATGGGCAATTTGTCATTAAAACAAGGACTGCAACAGGGTCACCTGAAAAGGTTACTTGGAGCCTGCTCTAGTTGGAGTTAGTCAGACTGAGAGCAGACAGAGATGAACGAACCATGACATCTCGTTCTCATTGCAATTTTATTTTCCTGTTTTACATCACAAGGACCCACAATCTGATTTTTTTCCATTTTGCATTCTTCATGAGGGAACGTTTTTAGGTCCCTTCAGGCTTGTGAGAAGCACATTAGATTTTATGAATGTTCACCTGATCACACCAAATTCAGGCAGGTGCCTCTGTGATTCCTAGCTCCCCCAGACCTTCAAAATACTTCAAAATCTATCAATTTCTATTCTGATTGATTTTTCCTAATAGTGACGGCTGAATTACCCTTGATGAGTGGGTCCTTTGGTGTGCCAGAGGATGAACATTGCCTGTTGGCCACGGCTCAGAGGAGCCAGGGCAAGGCTAAATGCCTCCAGTTTGGCACTTTACAGACCAATTATTTGCTTTTCCTCGCCAACTGGGAACAGATTCTATCAATTAGTGAACTTTTAATTAGCTGATTGTGACAGGCAAGGTTTGAGGAGGAAAAAACCCATCAGTTGGAAACTGCCAAGTCACAGTTCCAGTGTCAGCCAAGTGCACAGTTCCATCCATTTTGCACATTTTTCCAAAGCAGATCTTGATCTCGTGTGATCCACGCAGGGCCTGGCCCCACGTGAGTGACCCATCTCAGAGGCAAAGGTCCCCTCAGAGCAGGTATTGCTGAACATTTGTTAAAATGAGCCTCTGACAAGACCCATCACAAAAGGCAGTCTTGGCAGGGAGCAGGAGGAGTGATGCACCATGGCCATGCAGAGGAGCAATAATGTCCCCAAGCCCACAACACAGCTGTGCCCTGGGAGGAATACTAGTTTTGCATGCGTGGGGGGGCCTATAGGACACACTGGGTGTACAGGAATGCATTTTTCCTGGCAGGTAGGAGAGTTTTTCCACCTGTTCCAGGGACTGAAGTGCTTCCAAACTGAGTCACTATTTGCTTTTCTATCTGGCTGGCCTTATAACAACCTCATTTCAGTACCCTCGAGCGTCCTCTCCTGCAAAGCAAGATTTATGGCATTGCCTGATGCTCCAAGGGCTCCCCAATGGTGTGCAGTCCCTTGCCCCATGTGCAACAGGCAATGGAGACCTTTCTAATGTAAATCAATGCTCATCCATGCTTTTGTGTCATCCTCGGAGAGCCCAGGGTGACAAGGACCTGGAAAATTTCTTCAGCTTCTCATCTGCAAGAAGAGAACACCCAGCACACCTCTAACAAAATATATATTGATATTTAATTTATATTATAATTTTATATTATAATTTTATATTATAATTATATTATATAGTATCATATGTTATATTATATTTTTAATTACATGACCCACGAGAGTCTTGATTCACGTCAGACATATCCTTCAGAAAACTGCTGGATTAGAATCACAGTGCTCAGTACAAGATCAAGCCATCCCTAGCTAATTATTTAAGTATCTTTTTCAGCTTTAAAACCTCTTTTCATCATAGAAAGACAGTGAAAACAGCAAACTCCTACTTAACACCAACAGAGCATGGTTTTAAGGTTACTAAGCCACTAAACTTGGAGCCTGTTCCTCCACACTGGTGGGTGTTTTCCTGATTTTTTCCTGTTCCTCCTCTTCTATTCCCCTTCTTCCAACCCAGGCTCTCGCCTGGGGATTCAGAGAAGGCAGGTTAGCCTCATGGGATGAATACAAAGGGCAGAAATCACTTCTGGGAACCTGAGGGTTGTTCCTCACATCTGGCACCCAGGCTGGGTGCCTGGTCCAGTTGTCTTTCCATTTGTTGATTAGGCTGCTGGTGCCCACTTTAGGTAACAACAGTGCATTTTATTCATCTTGTTTCTGACCTTGGCATCTATTGCACTTGGTGTTCTTCTTTTGGGATGGTCTGATCACAGAAAACCACCCTACAACCCATTACTCCGAGCAGACACAATGATGCAAAACACAATGATGGCAAGACAGATTAGAAGAGATTGTTCCTATTAAAGTCACTGCCAAGGACTTCTCGTCCCTAAACAGGCTGCACTCAAGTATTTAGATCCTACTATTTCTTTAGCGACGCTAAGCAAAGTGTTTTACACTCCACAAAAATGCTTGATTTAAACACTAAAAATTTCCCTCCAATTCAGACATGTACTAAAATCATCAGAGCACATTGCCAAAGTAATAGCTAAAAATAAACATCTAGGGTCAACAAAAGACAAACTTCTAGGGCCAACACAGATTTAAGCATTCCTTGTTTGCCTAATGAACACGAACAGCTCGTGCTTCCTACGTGTTTATTCCATTGGCCTTACAAGCAGGGCGCTTTGGAGACTCAGTGTCCCCCTTGCACAATCCCACTGATCCTGACTAAAAGAATTACCCCTGGAATTTGTTAATTTGTTAACTGCCCCACAGCAGTTCTGTCCAGTTGGTGACACCAAAGAGGTTTCCTCGTACTTTGACTCCTGGAAGAAAAGTGAAGAAGGACGGAGACAGGCTGTTGCTTTTACCTCTCTCTTATCTCTCTTTTCTGAAAACAGAAACTCAGCTGCGTATCAAAAATGGGCACTAGGAAACCACTGGCAGTGTTTTATTTTCCTGCACCGTACAGGAAAGTCCCAACCAAAGTCTTCATCCCTTTGGCCTTGGTCAAACAGTACCCAGGAGTGTTTGTTCCTTTCCAAGCACTTGTCTTTCTCACCTCACCATTTATGCAGGATGAAGAGAACACAAATTCTGAATGCAGAAATTAGTATTCAATGGATAAGATTAAATGCTGTAAATGCCACTTCAATTCACAGAGAAAAACCTTTTCTCATGCAGTTGGGGGGGGAAAAAAAAGCCATTGAAATAAAGTAAAATCAGTTTTGAAAGAATTATGTCTCTGGAATTGCTACTGGGGTTTGTATCTGGTTGTTTCTGTTATAAGAATCCAGGCTAAAAATTTCTTAAATCCAAAGAGGGCTCTTTTAATTGTTTCAGCTAAAAACACCTATAAGACACTAGGTCTGATGCTGACCAGTGACCAGAACCATGCAGAAACTCCCAGGCATCCAGCATGGATAAAAGATTTCCCAGCCTTTGCTTCAGGATGCAGCTCGTAACGCAGTCGAGATTATCAAGAGATTCTGCTGAGCTACAGAATTGAATTAATTTCTTCAAATGTGCAACTCCTCCTGAATTTATTAATGATTAGGAACTTTCTTCTTAGAGCTCATTTTATCAGTGTGCCTTTGAATGCATCAATTTGGAAATTCTGAAAGGAAAAAGGTCTTGTAGGCTTGTATATGATGGATTTGTCATTGTTTGTTCTTAAAGTTATTGTCTCTCCTTGCAAGACAAGTCTTGCAAGTAATGGAACGTTCCTCACATTGCATGAGGCAAAGACATGTTCTATGGTGAGAAGCCTTGTAGAGCATGCCAATGCTTATGTAAAGCCTGCAATTTGGTGGTCATTTTGTACAGAAATGCTGCACTTTTACAGTACAACTGAAAGGGCAGTGGTGCACAGCCCATGGGCTGCTGAACACCTGAGATGTTAGGTGCTTAACAGCCACCAATTATGGACCTAAATGCGTGCTCAGGAGAGTGTCCTTCCCACAGGGTGATTCCCTGAGCACCCACTGACGTTCACACCTAGACACAGCAGTGGTTTTAGTGGGAAAAACCTTTCCATCACAGCAAGCAATGGAGAGAAGCTTCACACCAACAAGGGAAAAGGCACCACAGCGAGTGAACATCCAGCAGCTCATGGTTGAGGAAGGTACTCACCTCAAAGCAGTCAATATGTGCCTTGCACATGGATATTCAACAGAGCTCGTCAGCCACAGTTTAATTAACTGCACAGACAATTAACAGCACTTGAGTGCGGAGCTGACAATTCTCCACACAGCTCAAATTAAAACATTGTCATTCTTCAGGTGTGAGGCTATAACAGGACAAGCTCCACACACTGGCAAGAGACCCTTGCAGGAGCTCCAGCTCTCACTATGTTTATTTACCAATCAGTGATTTTTTTTTCCATAGGAACAGGAATATAAGATAACAACTTACACCTGTTGGTCTTGGATGCCTGCTGACCAGCAATTACACTATTCCACTCATTTTCTACGAGGTGCAAATTAAAGATGAAAGTGTTCTGTGCTGCATGCTAAGATAGCAGGTCTTGCAAAGAGAAACAGCTATTACACTCCTGTCTGTAATCTGCAATGTGTAAGGTTGCTTTCTGGTTCTCCCTGAGGTTCTGGTAGCTGTGTTTTGCTGCCTACGTGGGAACAGCCTCCACTGCAGCCCTCACCGATGAGATGGGAATTCTGGGGTAACTGGATCGCAGGCTGCCATAAACACTCAGGTTAATGTTACCCACTAGCACTGACCTGAGAAAAGACCACTCACAATTGGATAAATGGGTCCAGAATGATACGAGGCAACAACCTAGGAGAAAAAAAGAAATGTCTGCTCTGGGGCTGTGGACTCCTCCTCAGAAAACGCTGGGGGGAAAGAAGAGAGAAGACCTATGGACACATGGAGCGAGAAGGAGGATTTTTATATGTTGTCTGTGCTATTATAAAAGGCAGCAAGTTTCCAGCCAGATCAACAGCTGCAGAACAAACATGGAAATATTACCTTGCATCAGTGGTTTTATTTATTTTTTTTCCTTTTTAACTGGAGATCCTTGGATTCCCTTCCTGGGGAGGCACCTACAGTAACCTCAAGGCTGCTGCCAGCCCGCTGCGTTTTGCTCTAGGTCACCTCTTGTCACCTCTTGTCACCTCACCACACATCCCCTTTAGCACAGGGCACATGAACGTGTGGGGTGAGGAGCCCTGGCCCTGCGCCCCTTTGCAGAACTGGTCACTGCAGAGCGGGACCCCATTGAACATGAGGGCACCTTCTGATGTCCCTCTCTGCACATCTCCAATGGCTGAACCTGCTGCTGGAGCTCCTCATGACGCCGGGAAGCTCTGGGAACCCCCAAGGGCAGAGATGGATCCGCTGCCTGGACGGATCTGTGGACCTGCCAAGTGCCGGCACATGCAGGACACAGGCAGGAAGGGAAGATGAAGCTAAATATGAGATGAAGCTAAACAAAAGTTTTGCATTAAAAACAGTGCATAAACAAAACATTCTTATCTTGGTATTTTATTGAAGTCTTTCCAGGGCAGAGGAAACCATTGTTCATGTTTTCCACAGCAAGAAGTAACTTCTTCTTGCAAAGACTTCAAATAAAATCAGCATGCGGCAGAATCCTATAAACTAAAGAGGATTAGGGAGTGCTAGAGGGGGTCCCCTCCTGCTGAACGTACTGGCAGAGGGCAGCAGTAACCCCCAAGCTGGCTCCTCCAGCAGCTATGAAGCCTTCAGGAGATGATACAGGCTGAAGCCCAGCTATTTTCTAGTTTTAAATTCTAAGTATAGAAACCAGAGCCTGAGGCCTCAATTATCTCTTCTGGGAGGTATAAAATGCACTTGCACAGAGTCTTCACGTGTGCCAAAATCTCTTCTTTCTGGGTGAAAGGGCCATTTTTGTGTGCCCCTCTCAGGTGAGATTTCCTTCCTTACTACACGAAGCCAGTACCTGGATGGACACACAGTGGCAACGGGCATCAGCAGGACCCATTCCCACTTTCAGTGGAGCTAGGGGAAGCTGTTGAAGCAAATTGCCTTTGAACTTCCCATCCTGGCGCAAGTCAATGTGCTCTTGGAGCTCTCCACCACGTCCCCCGGCTGCCAGGCTGCTCGTGGGAGTGTTCCTTTAAAAGAGAGAAGAATAAAATCAGTGTCCATTACTCAAAACTCAAGTTTATATCAATACTCCTCAGCTTTGCATGAGCTGCAAAGAGCTGTTGGCGCCAAAAAGCATGGAGGCCAAGGGCATCGGAAGGGAGGAGGCCAAGAGGACAGAAAGGGAGGAAGCCAAGGACATTGGAAGGGAAGAGGCCAAGAGCATCAAAAGGGAGGAGGCCGAGGGCATTGGAAGGGAAGAGGCTGAGGCCATTGGAAAGGAAGATGCCAAGGGCATCGAAAGGGAGGAGCCGAGTGCATTGGAAGGGAGGAGGCCAAGGGCGTCCAAAGGCAGGGCCTCCACACAGCAGCGCAGATCTTCCTTTGCTCCCATCAGTGCTGTTACCCTCTTCACGCTACGGCCACAGCTAAAGAGTAACTTTGAGGTTCCCTTGAACACCCAGGCTGTTAGGTTATAATTAGCACAGTGTATTTACTTACAAGATGGGGCTGCAGACCAGCAGCAGGCGCAGTGCAGCAGACAAGCCCAGCAGCGCTGGGGTTTTGAAACGCTCCAGAGCTGTTTGTGTGGGGCCTGTTAGTTCTAGTGCTAAAGCAGCCGACTCCACATTTGTTTCACCGCGTCGCTGTAGTCTCGCTGGGCTCTGTTCTTTCCTGTTCATAAACATATTTGCTGTCAATTAATTTTGAAGCTTTTTTTTTCCCCAGATCTTGGAATAAACTAGAAATAGTATTTTCAGAGCATTAGATTTATCAAAACTAAACTGCTTGAATCTGAGAAAAATATTGGGGTGTCAGAAGATGCAAAACTGCTATCTCAGTCATTTTGGGCATTGTGCCATTCCAGGCACAAGGGTCAATACAACTGTATCCCCCGATAAAATACAGCTTAATGTAGTTCATGTAGTTCTATTTCTGTTATTTAAACCAGGACAAAATACTCCGGATATAGAGTGAAACGAAACACTATCAGAGATAGGAGAGCACTTTGTGCTGATGAAGAGCTTCAGCATTAAAAACAACATGGCATAAACAGAACAGGACAGGTTTAGGACAAAGCCGGGCTAAGGAAGAGCAGTCTATGGCAGAGATCCCTACCCCACAGTTGAATACAGAGGGAGATTTTGTCAAATACACTTCTGCACAAGAGGAAAAGCCACTGTGCATCATGTCACCCTGAAGCATGGACTTCCCTCACAGGGATTAGTTTAGAGTGGATATATTTGATGGGAAAACGCCACGCTGGAAGACCCAAGGTTTGGCTCTACCCTTGCTCTTTTACCATTGAAACGTAGCTTATGTTTGGCTGGCTCAGACTGTGGGGAAGAGCCTAGAGGACCTCACCTTTCTGCAGTCAACATCAAGCCAACATCTGCCAGGAACCTCCGGAAGGTTTGCAAGATAAAGCACTCACTACAACACGTCGAAACAGCAATTTTCCAGTGAAGAATCACAGCTGGTTGGTTCCCTACTACTGGGAAGCAACAAAACATCTTTAGATGGGTAGATTTCTCCCCCATCTCTTTTTCCCTCCCATTCTCTCCTTTTTGCAAACCTGTTTTGAAACAGGTTTAAATTTCAGTTCCGTTTCACAAGTATTGCACGCAGGGACTTTTCACAAAATGTGTTGTTAAATCAATGCGATAAAGTGTAAGCTTTTTTAGTCCCCAACAGGAATACAAGCAGTTGTACAAATAAATAGTGCAGAGGAAAAGAGGAAAAGATTATGCTGAACCTTGATGATCTGAAAATAATTTTTCAAAACATAACTGTGCTCTTGCAGTGTTTTATACTTACTACTTCCTTCCATCTAAGCAAAGCTTGAAGAGTTCGAGACCTTACATTTTCTTTGTCCATTCCACAAAACTTGACTCTAAATCACACAGCATATGGAAAGCACAGGTAGTGCTGTGGTCCTTTCAAGATTCACCTTTAAGAAGGAGACTTTCCAGGGCCACTAACTACGGCGCAGGTGACTGTTACTCTAGTAACCCAATGAAGGGCCCTCAAGTTCATGCTTAGTCTTCATAGAGGATGATAACAGAGAAAGAAATGAAAGAAAGGAGTCCTTGGGAGTGCTTGAAAGTTAGTAAGTCTATGTTGTCTTCTCAGCACAAGTGAGTTTTATTTTATATGGTTTTAACTGTAATTTGAAGTTGTAAATAAGACTGTAGAACTACATGATTTACCTACCAGCTTACCTTGCTGACAAAGAAACCTAATGCAAACTACTTTACATGTTCGTTCAAACAGGGTTTGCAAAGTTATTTCAGTATTTTGGAAAGGATGGCTAAGGACACACGTAACAACAACTGCTCCCCTCCCTAGACTGATTCCTAAGCCTGTTTTGAGGAATGAAAAGGTGGGTTCTTTCCAACCTTGTTAAGGCCAATGCCCACCTGGAGCCTGAGCGGGCAGCCCTGGCTCTGGGGCCAGGCTCTCTGGCTCCGCTTGCTCCATGTGCAGCCAACACTCAGGAGAGTGGGAGCCCCGTAACTGCCCTGACTTCAGAGCCATCCCCATCATTCACATTTTACCTCCTTTTTCCCATCTGTTTGGGTACTTACTACCCTAATTGCCTTGCAGAGTTGTCCTTTTTGAAGACTGGTGTAACATTGGCTTTCTTCCAGTCCTCAGGCATCTCGCCTGTTCTCCAGGACCTTTCAAAGATGATGGAGAGCGGTTGAGCAACAACATCCACCAGTTCACACTGCACTCTGGGGTGCATCCCACCAGGGTCCATGGATTTGTGGGAAACAAGTTGCCCTAAGTGCTCCCTTACCCAATCTTCTTCTACCCAGGGAAAGTCTTCCTCTCTCCAGGCTTCTTCTTCTGTCCCTGGGAATCCCTGGGATTCCAGAGGGCTGCCCTTAGCAAGCACTGAAGCAAAGGCAGCATTCAGTAACTCTGCCTTTTCTGTATCTTTTCTAAACAAGGCACTCACACCATTCACCAGCCAACCCACGTTCTCCCTCATCTTCCTTTTTGCATTGACATATTTGAAGAAGCTCTTATTATTAATATCCCTTGCCAGATTTAATTCCAAATGTGCCTTAGCTTTCCTTGTCACATCTCTGCATTCCCTGACAACATTCCTGTATTCCTCCTAAGGGGCCTGTGCTTTTTTCCATATTCTGTATCCTGCAAACCTTCTTCTGTTTGAGTTTTGAAATCTCATATTTCCTTTTATTTCCAAGACTGGAATTAATGCCTGCATTAGATACTGACAGGAATTATGTGGGGGATCAAATTTGCTCAAGGCCTTTGTTGCTCAGAAATGCAGCGTGAGATACTGAGATGACTGTAGTCGTTACCACAAGCCCAGAGAAGCTCCGAGATGACAACGACCAAACCAGCTGAAACAGCTTCAGAGGCAAAATCCTCCCTCTGCCCACAATCTTTCCTCTTCCCTTCCATTTCCCTTGTACCCTCTTGCTCTACTTTGATTCAACCTCATTTCTTCACTGCATTATCTTATGGAGTAGATGAGAACCTGATAACCCCTCTTTGCTGCGGAGGCAGAAGAACTAATTGCTTTTTGCTCACTCTCGTGCTCGATGGGTGAGAAGCTAAAACCCAATTTATCCTGTAATTGCCGCGCTCATGGAAAACAGCATCAAAGCCTTGATGCCTTTTACTGCCGTCTCCTGGGAGGGCTCGTGTCTGCCTCTCGCGCTGATGTGGCCCATAACACCATCCACTGCTCCTCTCTCTTCTCCTGCAGTTACCGGGTTTCCCGCTCCACGGTGCCCACTCCTCTGCCCTCGGATTAGCGGAGGGAAGCTGCCTCTGAAGGCCTGTGCAGCCTAACGCAGGCAGCGACGCACAGTCCATGAGCAGCCCCGCTCTCCGCTTCCATTTCTGCGCTCAGCAAGAGCAGTCACGTTAAGGGCTGGAAAATCTTGAGTCGTGACCAATGAGCATCCAGCGGGCACCAATATTCCCTGCATTAAAGCCTCCCTGTTTCCCATGACGTGCAGGTGTCCAATAATATTTACATGGAAGATACATTATGGAAAGCGACACAACTGGGAGTTTGCACTCGAGTGCTGGTAGGCCAGGAGGCTGCAGCCTAAACCACAGGCCAGCCTCCACGCTGCAAATGCAAAGACTTTTTATTTCTACTTATTTATCCTCAAACTAATTCTTTTGCTGGAAGTTTACTTTTCCTAGATCAGATCTGACACAGCTCAGCAAAAACAGGAGTTGGGGTGTACCGTAGCTAAAGATAAATGTGTTTAAATGAGAAAATAACCCGCCACTAAGTGAGCAGTCCGCATCCTTGGCGCCGCTTGTTTCCTCACCGCGGGTCTCGTTCGGTTACAGGAGATGCAAAACTATGATGAAAAGCTCCCCCTCAGCCATCAAAACCTGCACAGGAATTACATTTAATGAAATTAAATGTATTCTTTAATTTTAATTTAAGCACGGGAATTAAGTTTAACAAAAAATACATAGCTGCATGAAGACTGATAGAGCAGTCACTAAAGGAACATTCTTTTCATTTTATTCAAGTTTCCTATGTCTGACTACAGACAAAATTTGGGGAAAAAGGAGGGTTTTAAATGCCTGAAGGAGTTTAAAAAGGGTATTTTACAGGTGGTTTTGGGAAACATGAAGTACCGCCTTATTTCCTTGCTAAAGCTCGGAATGGTGCTCAGTAATTTAGGAACCCAGGAAATCCAAGGGTCTTCCTCGCGGCTCAGTCCGATGTCTCCTCATGGGATAAATGTGACGAAGCTGCAAAGGACAGGGCAGATTTAAACCATTCTTGCAGGAATGGCTAAAACACACCCAGGAAAACCAATGGATATCTAGGCATTTCATTACTACACTGTCAAAACGGCTTATGTATTTTTTTCAGGGATTCATAAAGAAAGATGCCCTTCTTCCTCTTATTTTTTATAAGAATTTTCTAGAGGAAAAAGGTATTTAAAACTTGTTGTGAAGACACAGGACTGCAATCAATACAGATAACAGATGATTATAGCATGAGCCCATCTAATATCTACAGGGAGTATAAGTCTTTCCTTAGTATTTTTTAACGTGAATATGGGCAAGGACGGGGACATAAACTCAATGTACGTGTGTGAAAACTAAGATGAAGCCACAATTTTATTCTCAAGATACTCCAGAGAATCTAAAGTTGCCAGACAGCAGAGTGTGTTACGTGCACAAGTGCTCCCTTCACATCAAGGGGAAAAAATTGCAACGCTATTCTTAAAAAGGCAAAAATATTATGTTAAAATATATTACTAAGCACCGGCCTCATCTCTCTGTGCTCCAAATAACCAGTGTGTTGTAGCCTCTCTCTTCCACGCTGCACATTAATGGCAGTGTCAGCAGAGCTGGGCACCCATGGTCGGGCCAGTATAAAGCGCCCGTAGAAGTGGCAGTGCCTGCTGCAAGGGCTTCATGTTCTGGGTCTCCTTTTGTCATTACAACTAATTATGTAAGGCTGGATAAGCCTGGAATATTAGCTCGGCACTCTGGGGTTCCTGGAAATGGATGCTCCCCGTGATGCTGCGGATATTAGAAAATGCAGCTTCACAGTTTTGCTGTCACAGGGGTCGGGTGATCTATTAAGCGCCGTCAAGTGGGAGAGAGACGAAAGAAAAGAAAAGAGTAAATGTTCTGTGATCCAGCCCTGCTCTCACTTATTTTTCCTTTCCATTAGGGTTTATTCCGAGATAATGGGATGTACAGGAAGAACAGGCAGTGTTGAGGCTCCTCCACTGAGATGCTTGCAGCTAATTTCAACAGGCCAGGGGAAAAAAATACTTATTTGGAGGTTAAAATTTCCCGTGATTAGTATTCATTGTGAAATGAAACATATTTTATGTTTTCTCTAACAAATCTTTGCAGGAGGGAAAAGAACAAAGAGAATGCCAAATACCCACTATGTACATGCTTCTGACTGCTATACCAGACTTTCTGAATACAAATTCAATTGTTTTATTGGAATTCTAATATTTTAATTAAAAGATGGTTCATTCTGTTAAACATCGAAAATGACAGGCATTCTCGTTGAGCATATGATTTTAGAGTAATCTGGAAAAAATTCCCTCTCTCCTGACGTAATGCCAGTGCATTAGTGTTGAATCTCCGCATTTCTTGAATTACCGAGTCTCGGGCTGCGTTGCCGATTTCCCCAGTTCCCTTTTTGCTTTGTTTCTGTAGAGGACACCAGGCTTCTCCTGGCTTTGATAACCCCGGGAAGGGGGTGGCTGTGAAACGGACCCAAGGCTCCATTAGAACAGCACCTGAGGCAAGCTGGGGACCTGTTCACACTACTAACCAGCACGATGCTGCTACTAACTCAGTGGCGCTGGCGCATGTTTGTGCACAGAAACCGCACCCTGCCTGCTCCAAAAGAGGTTTGTTCTGGCAATACCACCAGGAGCTTTTTATATGTCACTCGTGCCCTTTACGTTTAGGAAAACGTTCTTCAGAGCCTCTTTTATTCCAAGACACCAATGGTAGGAGCTGAGAGTCATCAAAACCAAACCTCGCAATTCTGTCACTTGCTCAAGGCAAAATAAGCTGCATTGTACCCACTTAAAAAGATTAATTCATTTTCCAAATCTTATTTGTAAATCCAATTTGCTGCTAGGATTAAATTTTACAGGTTATTGGGCTTATTAGGCCTGGATTCACAATCATCTGCTCCTGTTGAGAAGACAGAAAGTCTGAGGCTCTCTATGTGAGATGGACTTGAGAACCTCTTGTCCTTCTCAGATTCCCAACCTGTATTTTGCCTCCTACCAGGATGACAAACCTGCACTGATTTGCTGCTTCAGATTCTTATTCCATTACTCCAAGGGACATGAACAGTTCTTCATGGGCTTGCTGAAGGTGCTCTCATGTGCACCACCTTGGAGAGAGGTTCCTTATTCTGTGGGTTAAGAGGTCTTCACTTGCCCTCACTGCCAAGTTGCAACACCACCTAGCATTAAACTATTAATGCTGATTCTCCTTGTCCCCTCCAGGAAATATAGCTAGAAAATACATCTCTGCTGAATGTAATTCATTCAGACTTCTCAAGAGCTTTCTTAACATCATCAGGGAAGGACGGAACAGACACAGCAACAAGGGACCTTTAAGGCTGGCTGAGCTATTTAATCTAAGCACCGTGTTCAAGAACTGTAGACTCTGCAGAGCAAACAGAGGACTTTGGGAGCGATTAATTTCTTCTGCTAATGCTGTTGTTCCCATAACAGTCTATACTGCCCTTGAGATGAGTCTGATGGGAATATCCCACAGGGGCCATTCCAGTGGACAAGTCTTGTTCTGCCCTCCTGGCAGTGCTCGGTGCTTCGCAGGGCTTCGTCCATCACACCTCCTCAGGCCCTTCCATTAAATCTCCAAAAGGGCAACATTTGGAAGTGTAATATTGCAGAGACATTTTTGTCTTTGCTTTGTTTTGGGAGCATTATCTAAATGTCCTCGTTTGAAATGCCAGTTGGAATATGGCATAACTTCTAACTTACCGCTCTGCCACCCTCGAATCAGCAACATCCAACTAAAGACTCCAGATTTCAGGCTGACCTTCTGTGAGGTAGTAAAAGTCGTGGAACTTCTGTCCATCCTAGTACATAAAACTGCTTGTCCTTCCTGGTATCTACGAGGGCAAAAAGCAGGAAACCAAAAATATTAAAACTAACGTCACCAGAGTACTTAAATAAAAATACTAAGGAACCAATCAAACAAAATTCCATTCTGAAATGCGACTGTATCTGCAGCAGATACTTCCCAACGCACCCTAGCAATCCTAGCCTTCGTCAGAGAGAAACACCCGGACTTTCATGGTCTAGACTTACGTTTTTGAAAGTATCTTAAGACATTTTGCAGTGCACAGAAGCAGCCTGCTTCATGCCAGAGCAGACTGTGGACTGTATTACAGAAACTTCTGCAGTCAAATCCATTTTTTTCTCCATAAATGTATATGAAATGCAGCAGTGAATTCTGAAAGACAAGAAATCAACTATTAAAGTTATATACGCTCTCACCTCCATTCTCTCCAATCTTCTTAAACAGATAAATGAATAAATTTATTATTGCCTTTCAAATGCCAAAGGTCGTACAAGGTAGCTGATCATTTAGCTGACCAAACATGGTTGTCATTCAACATGAACACAAATACTCTGCTTTTGCAGACAGAAAGACCTGCTATGTCTTAGCATGATTAGGAAGGATGGAAGGAACCTATTTGTAAAAAGCTTCTAAACATGCTCTGAGAACCACCACCTGTTTGTAAGAAATATGAAATACTACCTCATGAGGCCATACTTTCCATCACGTTTTCAATTTTATGTTTAAGATATAATTTAGGCAGCACGTCGATGAATCTGTAAGAACTTACCACAATGATTCTGTGAAGACATTACAAATCAGACTGGCTATATTTATTGAAAAATAGATCTTACTTTGAAAGATGTGAGCTCTGCAATTGTGGCAGAAATGAGATATGCATTTATTTTATATGCTGTTTATACGTTAGATGGAAAGACAGAAAAAAAGTAGGATGCATGCGAAATGAAATTAAATACACAACTGTAAATGTTAGCTTTTTTACTACATAAATGTCTGGAGAAAAAGAACATCTTTTGAAGAGTTTCATAGAGTTGGAAGTTTTTTAATATAAATATTGGACTAATAGTTATAGAGTCATAAAGTGCGTTTTGAAATGGCCCCTAAAAACCATACTGACTTTTAAACATGGTCTATATACATACCTGCAAGAAAACCAATTAGAACAGCAAATGTTCCATTAGTTTTTTCTGGGGAAAGCAAAATATCATGAGTATTTTCTCAATATTACTTTATTCTGCAAGAGTGATTATCCTTTGAATAACCTGAGTTCAAAAGAAAAAGAACCGACTTTGGTAATTTATTATTAAAAAAAAAAAAAGGAAGGAAAAAAATCAGTCTACTTCATTTTGAATCTTTAAATTGCAATTCGAATCTTTTCCAATGGGCAAGCTACACTGCAAGTAGAAGACAAGGGCCATGGTCTCACTCAGCCTTTGGACCACAGCCTTTGGAAGAAAGGGAAATAAATGTTAAGTGCAGTGTAATGCTACAACAGCAGCCCGGAGGTATGAATGAATAAAAAATAACAGGAAATAAACTTGAAATTGTACCACATGAGAAAAATTCCTGCATTTTTACAGAGATAGCTTTCTGCAAAGGACTGAGGTGTTATGAACTGAATGGAAGAATCTTTCTATAAAGCAAGAACATTAAACAATTTAAACATTCTGTTTTTCTAAAGAGGGGCATGAGTTAATTGCATCTATCACTAGAGTGTTAATTGTGTCAACGTTGTTCTGCTTGCCCTGGCTCAGCACTCGTGAATTGTGCCCATTTCCACAACAGCATCGACCTCCTGCCATACTTCTTCACATCACATCTACCCGACGAGAGACACAGCCTGCCCAGAGTCGTTTCTTCTTAGGAGCTCTTCAGTCACAAGGAGTATTTGGGGCTAAATTTAGTAATACAGAGCCACAGGAATTGGATTCCAGTTCAAAAAAAAAATTCAAAACTGCAGAATACACCAGGTGCAATTTCCAGATTTCCATCGGCAGGGTATTTTTCAGTCTTCAGACAGACAATTTCTCCTGGTTCACACAGCCTGGCCAACACTTCTCCTTGGACACTCCTCTGGACATGGATCTTCTGGATCTTCCTCTTAAGCCCTCAGTTTACAACCTGCCTGGCTCTTTGCTTCAAGGGATGAATTTCACAGGATGAAACTGGATTTGCTTTGACATTTGCTCTGTTTTCTAACTCACAGGAAAATGCAGATGTAGCCTATGGAGCTGGAGTCCAGCTTTCCATAGGCAAGCACCACCTCATGGAAATTTGCGGGACGGACTGTGAGCTGATCTGAGCAAAGGCAAGGCTTGATTAGAAAATGAGCTGCAAATGGTTATGCTTAGGTAGGATCCTGAGAAAGCTGAGAGGGGATCTGATCAACATGTATAAGTACCTGGAGGGGGAATGTAGTGGGGAAGGGGCCAAATTCTTTTTGGCCGGTGTCAGGACAAGGGGCAATGGGTCCAAGTTGAAACCCAGGCAGCTCCATCTCCATGTGGGGAAGAACTTGTGCACTGTGAGGGTGCCCTAGCCCTGGCCCAGGCTGCCCAGGGAGGCTGGGGAGGCTCCTGCTCTGGAGATCTCCCAACCCGCCTGGATTCCAAACCCTGCGCAGACCCAGAGAATCCCTTCTCCTCAGCACCACTGTTAGGGGCACACACACTCCTAGGCTATAACAGCAACATTTAGAGGTATTTGTCTTTCCCGTTTTCTGACAGATCCATTACTAGTTCATTAGCCTTTAGTGGGTAGAGACCCTGGCTAAACAAATGGAAGTCACTCCATTTAAGAGCTGGTGAGCTAAGCACAGCTCTGCTGCTTGGCTGCTGATGGCACGGGCTGCTGTAAGCGTGCACCGGAACAGAGCCCGCCCTCCCTTGGCCGCAATTGGAGAGCATCTCCCGATTTCCACAGGGTCCACACGCAGAAATTGGCTTTGTTTGCTGAGTGCTGGTGGCTACGAAGCCGTGAAGAAGTGGCATCCACATCCAGGAAGCCTGAGCTACTTCGTATTGCCATGGCTCGAGGAATGCAAGAAAAAACGTACATTTTCATTTGAAAAGATAATTATCTCCCTCATCCACTGTCCTTCCCTGCGAGGGTGACTAAACTAAACTAGTTGGAGTAAACTAGTGGAGTAGACTAAAGACTACTCCACATCCTTAAAAAAGCACGAGAGCTTAAAGGCCAATCTCTTTAGTTTTGGAAAATAAAACATAACAGGAAAGAGAGAGAAAGGGGAGAAATCCTGAAGTCACTGTTGGCTTGTGACACAAGCTATTCCAGAATGCAGTAACCCAGGAGACACGACGTCCGAATTGCAAGCACCAGGAAGCGACTTTTCTTTTCACTCTTCTCGGCCTCTACCTGTTTTCCCTCCAGATTAACATCCCTGTGGGGAGACCGGGGGACCGAGGGTCTTGCAGCACTTGGCCTGTAGCTGTCTAGCAGAGCATATGGGAGCACAAGGAGCCCCAGCCCTCAGGGATGCCACAGCAAAGTAACTAACTACGTGTTCCTTGTTGCCAGCTTGTTCCCTTGCAATGAGACTATGAGTTTTGGTGAGAAAATGTCAATGGGAGCACAAAGAAAAGTTCTGGAACCACCTCAGGTGAAAAAGCCTAGCGGACTGGTTTGTACTTCTGGAGTCAGAAAGAGTTTTTGATTTCATTTTCCTTTTTATATTATAGTTCCAATGAAAAACAAGCAGAATTTCAATCACTTTGTTTTTTTTCTTTTTCATTTTCTGAAGGAGAGAAAAGTCTTTTCTAAGTCACTTTGGAATCAGGACGCAGGATTTCATAGAGGAAGGACTTTCACATTTATTCAAGCGAGAAGGGAATAGGACAGCAAGGCAGGCTCCTTTCTCACAGATTTAACAGCAAGTCGAAAGTTAAACATTCTCTTTCCTCTCCTAGGTGGCTAAGAAGGTACCACCTCCTGTCTGGAACTTGCCAAAAACTAACTCGGAATTAAATGAATAACCAGAAATCCAAGCTCTTCACCCTTTCCAGAAGGCTCTGAATTGACGTTGTTGCTGCAAAGGCTGGCAGTGCCTTGACAAGGGATGATGCAGAAATGCACCTTTTGGGAAGACTTGTTACTACAGAGGCCTGATGTGCAGGCGCTTTTAGAAGCTCCTGCCTCTTTTCTAAGTGATGATGGGGAGTGCATCTCTTGGCAGAGGGAGGAGAGTCAGCATCAATGACTGACTCGTTTAATGCAGCTCTTAACAACAACCTGCAGAGACCGAGGGCTGTGGGAAAGGTAACGCCCAAAGCGGCACAGAAGTGAATTTTCCACATTGTGGATCACTACCAGAGCACAGAGAACCTGGAGTCCAAGGAGTGGAGACATTCAGCATGTGCAGGGAGAGGCTGTTCACTCAAAGTGCATAAGCTGCGAGGATAGAACCAGTTACCCACTCCCTTAAGGAATATGAAGAAGACTTTCCTGTGACTTTTGGTGTGTAAAGGAACCTTTACGTGCAATGCAGCGCATGCGTAGGTGAGGGAGTGAAGAAAAAGGGAAAGCACTACAGTGTTTGCAGGAATTCTCTAGAGAAGTTTGGAAAAGTGCAATGGAAAATAAAAAAAATTAAAAAGGTTGTATCTACACTATATTCCCATCAATTTGTGATGAAAGAATCCTCTAAGACCAGATAAAATGCAGATTGTCATTGTCAGAGCTCCTGCTTCAAGGAGGCCCTTCAGAAACGAACCAAAACAGCAAGGGCTGCGCTGCTGGAAATTTGAGTGGGGATTTCAACAGCGAATGGGGTTTTATTTTAAGACCACAGGATGATTATTCCTAAAGTGTTGCAGAAGATGAAGACCGCATGAGCTCAAATCATCCAAGAGAAGTTCAGGGATGTTTTATAGCGAGCTCAAATGAACAGTAACATTGAGGGCTTATTAAGACTCATTGTACATCATAAAAAAAGAATAGACCTACATAATTACAGAGCTCATGGTGGTTCCAGAAAGATCTCCAGCAAAGACCTATGCAAATGGGGAAAAATAAGAATTTCTTCTAACATACTATGCATTTTTTCCTTGGAACTGCTTTGCTAGAGGATGCTACTAAGAACCACTAGCAATTTCATCATATACTTCATGGACATTGCAAGTTACACTTAACAGAAATACCTGACAACCAGCTGATGTTTATAACCCAGGTGCAAAAACATTTCTGCAATTCATTACAGATTAGATAAAAAAGATGAAGGATAATGCGCCTTGTTTGCTACTGGATAGAGACAAATGTTTAAAAAATGACAAAAAATATGTTAAAAAACCCCCACAAACCCTGAACTTAGTCAAGATTTCACGATTTTGTTAAATTACATGGGAGTGCCAAGGATGTCCATTGTAGCTTGCTGGCCAGGGAAGGCAGCAGGGTCTGTTACAGCTTCACCCTGTTTTCAAGAGGCTCTTCCCGAAACGTTTTGGAACGGGTGTTTCCAAGCCCAGAGTTTGACGCCATATCTCTCAGCAGTGCAGTGGATGCACAGAGTGGAAGGGCCACCCTCAAGCATCCCTTGCCCTCATTCCTGAAGGAGCCTGTGCTGCAGGAGTGTTAATGCATTTGTTTAGATACCAGAAAGCTACTGCAGACAAGGCCCACATGGCACCCGCAGGGGAAGCCACTGCTCTGCTGCTGCTCACGTGCCTTGGTCGCCGTCAATTCAGCCAAGGTGCCACAGCACAATAATAAATAGATCTGGCCATTTGAGGGCACTGTTAAATTGTGCATCACAAAAATTTGGCTGGTTTTAGGATTTGGCTCCTGGGGTCACATATCTGTCTTGTAGCCCTCCTTTCAGGGTGTTTGCCTCTTCTCAGAGCTCAAGATTTTAGTGTCTTTAAAAGGAATGAAGAAAACGAGCTCCAAAGTCCTTGGGGCAGGAAAAAGCAGACTGTGAGTTGGGTTATCATGATGGAGTCCTCATAAATAATGTTTCCAGGTACCACGGGGCTTGGATGACTCGAGGTCCCAAACCGCAGCATTCTTCACCATTTCTCAAAAACTGTCTTCAGCAGGTTGTTCTCAAAGAAGTCTGCCTGAAAATGGTGGTAATCTGCTTAATCTTCCTCCCCAGCTCTAGCATCACTAATATATTCAACTCTTAACAAGGCATCCAATGGAAGAACTTGTTTTTTGCTCTTTCCCAACGTCTTGCCCAACGTTGGGTGCCAAGTCACTCAACACTGAGTGCCCAGGGCTGCTGAACCCATCAAACTAAACAGAAACCAAGCACCCGTCTTGGATGTCCAGAGTGCTTGAGGCTGAATTTACACTTTGTGCAACCTGGCAGCGGATGATACAATTGAGGAACAATCCAGAGTGAATGATTCACCTTTTTTTTCATTCACAACTTTCTTTCCAAGATTTATTCATTACACAGAATTATCAGGTGAACCTGCTTGGGAAATGGTTCATATGCAGCTGGAGGAGGGGATACCTAAGTGACACGAGCTGCTGTCCTCCTGGCTCAGATTCACCTCGTTGGAATCGCTGCACTCAGACCCCCGGGGTGCAGGGCAATACCCAGTGCCTTGCAGCAGAGGCAACAGTTCTCACCTCGTATTATTCTGTAATTCTTTAATTGCAGCTAGTGCAAACAACTGGGATCCCCATCTTGTGGACTGGAGGGCACTCACCTTGAGATGCTCACTTGGACACCCTCACTTCTCTGCAGACAAATGGCATGAAATCCATTGGTTTTTGGCTCCATAGGTAAGTTAGGAACTGCAAAAATTGCTCTGACTTTCAGCTTGACTAATTATATTCTGAATACATTAAATAAGAGGCCCATGATGCCAAGATGTATGTCCCAAGCACAAGAGTTCAAGCTGGCTAACCCCTTGCATTTAAATAATAAAGGCAGTAAATACAGTATGGAGCCTGAGATTCATTGCTGCAGCATGTCACACTTCCATGAAACCCATGAAACACTCAAATAAGGCTGGAGAGCAGACAGTTGTGAGCACATTCCCAGAATTCCATTTACAGGCTGGGGAGGCCTGGCCTCCAGGATCACACACAGAAACAAGGAATACAGCACGTGGCAGAGAGTATGTGCAAGATGGACTGGGGAAGAGAGAAATGCCATACATGTAGGTAGAAAAACAATTTCCCATTTTTTAACTAAAATAACCCCCTGAAATTACCACCTTTTTTTTTTTTCTCTTAAGACTGCAGTCACACCAAGGAAAGTGCATCCTGTTGGCCAGATTGCCTTCAGCTCCAGAGCCCGTCATGTCCATGGCCACGGGGACATTATGGAGAGCACTTTCTGGTGGAACAGAGCTGCAGGACCACGAAAGCCAAGGGCAAGACTCCCTTCTCCTCTCGCTGTGGTTATTTCTATCAGATAAGATATTTGCTGTGCAAGCTTGCCTTCAAAAGCGTCTTTGTTAGAAGGCGAGAGGGGAAGAAATCCTTTGTAAGGCCTGCACATGATTAAAGGGCTTTAACAAATCCTAATGAATAACAATGACAAAGAGCTATCAGCTGGAATTGAAAGCGCTTTGGCTTTGGAATCAGGAGCTGGAGCAGCATCAAAGGGATGGTGCCTACAGACAACCGGGTGTTGCCAATGGCACCACCGGTGAACGTGCCACAGGGATCTTCCTAGGAGCATCCCTTATTCCTTTTCTCTGTTATTTTTACATTCTGACAGCACAGACAAAACAAACACGGATTTTTGGCTGTTTTTCCATGTCCTCTCTAAGAGAAGCTGCTCCATAAATTCTGCTCTTGGAGAACACGCTTCCCAGGTGTAGTGGTCACTGAAATGTTTTGTGCTTGACACTGAACATACCATGGTGGATATTTGTGTAAAATTTCCTTAAATTAACAACAAAAAACCTCCTTCAATCCGTTTTCTGTGAGCATTGTATAGCTACTGCTTAAGCATTTGAGGTTTCTAAGGTGCGTCTATACTTTCCATCATTACTTACTTGAAAAAATAAACCAAATAAGAAGTTTGAAAATTTAACCAAATAAGAAGTTTCCAAAACACTATGCACTATAGTAGACAGGAACAGAAAAAAAAAAAGAAAGAAAGAAAAAAAGACAATAAACATCATAAAACTTCTTTTTCTATCCAATTTTCCTTGACAAATACCCTCTTCTTTGTACAACCTCTGTTCAGGAAGGTCCATGGAGAGGGATGGCTTGGGGTGCATTACTTTATCACGCTGGTGCCATTCATTAACAGTGTCACCTTTTATTTAAAGCCAGAGTTTACTCTAAGAAATCTATTTCTTGGCGATATACTATGTGGTGGAGGCAATTTTTAACATCTATTACGCTTGTGTATTGTGTTTGAAACTGATAGTGCTGAACGTGCCAACATCTCTGGGATCGGATACCCATTGTGGGAGACAGAAACGTGGCAAAGGCCACGAACATAATGCAAGGAAAGGAACAGAAATCTCAGGGCTTGCTCCATGAAATTCCTTTGAATCCACTCCATGAGATTTCCTTTGAGGCAGAGCCGATCAAAAGGGAGGTTAAGGAGGCAGAATATGTTGGATACTGGTTTTTTTCTTCCCACTGAAGAGATGGGTATCAAAGCACACCAGAGCATCCTGGTGAAACCAGCACTCTAACATGGTGGCGCTGGGAACGATGCCAGCAGGATGCGGGATGCAGAAGGGTGGAGGGCGAGGAGAAAGGGACAATGCAAAATAAGGGAGGACTTTCTAAAGGATGTCTGGCAGATCCTGGAGAACAAAGAGTGACTTCTTTACATAGTCCTTTGAATGCAAATATTTAAACAGCTCCATAGGCAGCTTTCCATGGGAAAACAGAAGAGCCATGAAGCAACTGAGCATTTGCCCAAGCTCTGCCCTGGGCCACAGGGGAAGCCAGTTCCCCAGGGAGCGGAGGATCCCCCTTCCCAAGGAACAAACCATGCAAACTAGGAACAAATGAACCAGCCTGGCACCGTTCTACACACCGGCTCCTTAGCAGATAAGCACTATTTTATTAAATTCTCAGCCTACTAATATCAGAAGATTTTCCAAGCAACTTAAGCACTGGCCCGTGCAGGCTGAGTATTTATCGTGCACTACAAAGACTTTCTTTTCTCCCTTGATCTTGCTTTGCTTTTTAGGCCCATTTTTATGGGAATTCTTCAGAAGATGAAGGGGGGGGGGGGGGGGAAATGCTGCCAAATCTAACTTTAAATACCAATTTATGCACACTTTCTACCTCTGGGTTTCAGATGTATCAGTACATAACGAGCCAGTAAATGATATATACAGCATGAAGGCCTAGGAGACACTGTACCTAAGTGTTGCTTTTATTTTTCTCCTGTCAGGAACAGAAAAGGTGGTGGTATCTTGTCCTAAATACAGGTAATTTTTTGCATGTGACATAAAGTGACATCGTGAGTCTCCCATGAGGTAGTAAGAAAGACCCCTTGGAAGTCAGAGCTTAGACATTCCCAACCCCGCATCATTTGGATGAAGAAGGAAAAGGAGATAAGCACAGGAGGAGCCGTAACCATCAGGCTTGAAAGAAGCCGGGAGGAGAACCAAGAGCACTGTCCTGAGCTCCCATCCCCACTTCACTCTCAAGCGTGAGAACAGCAAGGTCGGCGTTTAAGTTTAAGCAAAAACGCAGCCTCCCTCCTGTCAGGGCACTGGAGCCTGTACCAGACTTAATGGACGGATTCCTGTCTAATCAATGATTACTGTGATTACTGACCCACTGGCAATACAGCTGAATCAATGTCTTTACTCCGATGCTCTAAAAGAGGAGAAATCAGGAAAGAAAATTACTGTACCAAGCAACTCGGGTTCCTGCATACCAACCATAGCTGGCATTTGCCTTGCTTATTTACAGGGCCTGAAAGGTTTGTTTGACAACAGAAGCACTAATAGAAGAAATCCAAGTCAGGTTTAATTACATCAGTTTTTTTATCTTAATTAATCAGGCCACTGCTGTGCAGTCTAATATCATAAAGCCATATTCTGTGCAGAATGGAATACAAGAGATTTCTTTACTTTTTCTTCATATATTTTTTGGCCTATGTCTGTCATGGCATCCTCCTCGTCCTGTGCTTTCTTTTGGCATTTATACAGGCAGGAGGGCACTAATGCTTCACAGAACCACTGCTTCGGTGCAGAACCGAACCAAAGATGAATGGAAGAACAGAGGTCTTTGTGGTCTGTCCCTTTGCTAATGTGCTTCGGGGAATTATTAAAAATATGTGGGAAATTCGCAGATAGGATTTCACTGTGCTTCCAGTCTTTATGATAGTGGTAATTCCTCGCATGGGGTGGTTTGTAAGTAAAGCTACACAGGAATTACCGTGTGCCTGGGGCCGTAGGGCCTTCCATGCAGGGATGATGGGGGCAGCGGTTGCTGCAGCCTCTCGTGGTGCCCGTAACCTGTGGGAAAGCAGCCCCCACAGCCCCTCATGGGGACCAACGAGGCACAAAACTGCTGTGTCTGATGCCTGCACACAAGCAAAGGCTCATGTCAAAGTTCTGGAGGCCAAATCAGGACAAATTTTTTTTCCCTGTGTTTCTCTGAAGAGCAAAGAATTTCAGCCTCTCTTTCATCTCCTGTAACTCAAGTCTTCTTGACAACCTATTATTTGTTCAGTGATATTACAGCCTCTTGATTCTTTTTGACAAAATTATCAAGCACTCCGCTGGGACGACGAGCACTGAACCACTCACCCATGAGCAGAGGGCCAAATCCATAACTTGGGAAGAGCCGCAGGAAAGGGACTGTTGCTCAGAAAGCAGAGCTCACAGAATGGGTCACAGACTCACAGAACAGTTGAGGTTGGAAGAGACCTCTAGGGCTCATTCAGTGCAGTCCCTGCTCCAGCAGGGACACCCAGAGCACGGGGCACCCGGTCACATCCAGGCGGGTTGGGAGACCTCCAGAGCAGGAGCCTCCCCAGCCTCCCTGGGCAGCCTGGGCCAGGGCTCGGGTACCCTCACAGTGCACAAGTTCTTCCTCACATGGAGATGGAGCTGCCTGGGTTTCAACTTGGACCCATTGCCCCTTGTCCTGTCGCTGGCCACCACTGAGAAGAGTTTGGCCCCTTCCTCCCTACATCCTCCCCTCAGGTATTTGTACATATTGATCAGATCCCCTCCCAACCTTCTCCTCTCCAGGCTGAACAGGCCCCGCTCACTGAGTCTCTCCTCATACGAGAGCTGCTCCAGCCCCTTCCTCATCCCTGTCGCTCTGCACTGGACCCTCTCCAGAAGCTCCACGTCCCTCTTGTCCTGGGCAGCCCAGCGTGCCGGCACAGGCAGGAACAAACCTGTCAACAACCCGGCTGTTGCTGGCTCCTGTTGTACACAGGTGTACTCGTACACCCGCACAAAAACACTCAGGCAGATACAGGAACAACTGGGCATGGAAACAGCCTTGCAGGCAGCTAGTGACGGTGAAGGAGGAGAAAGACAGAAAACAGATGTAAAAGCCCTGACATCTTGGCTATTGGGTACGTGTGGCTCCTGCTTGGCAAGCTCTTGTAGCAGAATGGAAGCCCCTGCATATTGCCAGTTTCAGGGCGCATCTCCAAGTACAACAGCACATGAAGACAGGCAAAGGCAGAGTGTTAGCACATGGCAAATACACTCAGAAAAGGTGTTCTCTGAACCTGAGCAAACCCCTGGCCTTGAGCGAGACAGGCTTTACACTGCTGCTGGTTGCTGATTGCCCTCCGAAGAAGATTACTAATTTCCTTTAATTTCCTGCACAGCTAAGTCATCCTCTGTGATCCAGAATCTCCTTTGGAACAATGCAGCAGACGATGCCGATGAGTATCTGAAGCATCTCCTATCTTTATGAAAGCCAGCTACATCCAAAGCATGTTTTTCTTTCCTTCTGGACACTCTATGTGGCGTTACGGAAGCGCGCTACAGAAGGAGGTAATAGGGTTATTGAAATTAAACAGCAGCAGAGGGAGATAAGCCAGAGCCTGGGATGAGCCGTGGATAAGAGGGACAGGCCCGACGCTGCCATTTGCCAGCGGTGTTTGCTGGCTGTGCTGGGGCTTGGGAGGCTGTGCCTGGAGCACCTGGCTCGCCCGGCACCTCAGGAGCCGCTGGTGCCCGTGCCATGGATGGACAGATGGATGGAGGTGGATCCGTGCGGATGCACTGCCTGTTGCTACACAGTCCCAGCGGGCTCATTGCAAACTACAAGGCACTCGCAGGATGGGATCATCCACGGCCAGAAAGCAGAACGGAAAGGCTGTTCCTGTTTATACATCCTGCACCCAGGCTGTGTGGATCACATAATGCCATTAGATTGGGTTGGCAATAGCAATCTCCTTGGCATTCAACTGTGTCCTCATTTCTCAGACAGGAACCTGTCCTTGTGCACAACACTGGCCCTCCTGCAGCTAATCCATCAGCCAAACCCGCAGGAAAGCTGTGTGTGGAAGGTGGGTGCTGCAAACCCCGCGACACCCCTAGAGGCGACAGTCGCACCTCGCCTGGAAGCGAGCCGCACCATTGCCCAGGGCCCCGGACTGCTCTGGGATCCTTGTGTTTCCTACAAAACAACTGGATTTTGTAAAGCAACTGGAGACGTTTCTCCTAGAGCTGGGAGTGGCAGAGTGAGAATGAGAACAAGAAAAGCAGCAACCACCAAATACATAAATAGCGAATGACTCTCTGCATAATTCTTCCCATTCAGGTATCAAATCTTTTCTGTCCTTATGCATGAAGTGACAAAGGAACACCCGGATTTTCTCTGCATGCAGTCAGCTACTTTATGTTTTAGAAGCCAATTCAGGTATATTTATTGATTATATCTGTGACCCTTCAACATCGGTAACGGTTTCAGAAATAAAACTGGAACATTTTGCTATGACTGAAAACTGTAACGTAAGAAACGTCTCACCCACAGCAGCTCCATAGCCTGACAGATAACCTAAAATATGAAAGTTATTAGATTTCATATAATAAGAAAAGCACGCAGAGGTGCCTAGGGGAAGAATATACTCCGGAGCAAAGATCTGTGTAAAGAATGAAAGGAAATCCTTTCCCTGGAACACCGGTAAAGAAACACCACAGCACCAAAACGAGAACTCAAAAAGAAAGTCCTACCTTGGCTTTATTTCAACATGGCACTTGTTCAGATTCTCGCTTCCACGGGCATCTCTACGTGTATGTTAGACTCCTACCCAGAAAATGTGTGGTAAAAATGGGCAATCAGGAGACAGCATTCAATAGTGCAGAGGAAACTCTAATTTCAAAAAATGAACTGAAGTTTTTGACAGAAATGCCCACCGTGTTTCTCACACAGGCTGCAGCATACATGTCTCCATGCCATGGAAATCATTCCTTCATCAGAATCACAGAACAGACGGTGCCACCCGCTCCAGCTCCCAAATCTGGGGCAAAACAAAGCACTATTGGCTCACTATCCACTCTACCTTCTTTTAAAACAGTTCTCTTGGTGTGTGAATTAAAGTTCGGAAACCACCTTATCGATTGCCTTCGTTATTTTGCACATCTCAAACATAATCTCAACTCGAGACTGTGTTTTGATTTGTGCTGTTCGAAGCTAAAACAGTCACAAAAGTTTTTATTAGAATTCTGAATGATTTAGTTACAAGGCAAGATGTTTCCTGTCCTGTTTTATAATTAAACCCTTTTCTTCAAAAAATACTATTCTTTCCTCACTTCCTCTGCTCTTCCAGAAAAAGAAGAAATTGAATCCATCTAAAAACCCACATAGATGGCAAAGGAGAAGATACTGCTATCTGCATTTTGAAAAGAGCTCAGTATGGACCGGGCACCCTTGGAAATGCAGCCTGAATTATGCATTTTATGCACTGAAATAACTGGCAGCGAACAGCCCGAGGATGTGGCTTCTAACAGGACTGAAAAGAAGAACCAAGATCACACGTAACTGCGAGGCAGGGTGCTACTTTTAGTCCCCTCATGTGTGTCAGTTCCCCAAAATACAGCATCAACATTTGCCAGCTACTTCCTCCTCGTTCTTGGATATCTCCAAGTATAGCAGAGGAAGCTTTTGCTCCCAGCTGATTGCTTTAGTGGATGCTGGGGGGAGAAAGGCACTTTATGGCCAATGCTCCGGCTGCTCTGAGACCCTTTCATCTCCACTGACCTGAAATACACCTAGTGCTTCGGTGCCAGCACGGGAGGCTTAGCAGAGAGGGATCGCTTGCTGTTCTGCACCTTGTGTCTTCACTTACCACAGTGCAAAAGGGAATAAATCTGCTGCTTTTCAGATCTGAGCGCCTCCTATGCCCACTTTGCCACAAGATAAAGAATGGCACAGGCGGGCAGGCAACGGGGACTTTGCCCAGGGGAATTGCTATTTGTACTATTAGGCATTTGCTTTTGTAAGCACTCGTGTTTTCCTCCTTGGACAGCATGATGCTTCGGGAAAACACTTTATGTACAGCGTAAGGGAAACCAATACATTATTTAGCAACTCTGTGTTGGCATGTGCTGATTCTTGTTTGCAAAAATATACCATATACTGGGAAACTGAATAATTCAGAATTGTTGTCCTGCTCCCATAAACATATATAATAAATAAGAGAAGAAATCTATGTTTGCTGTCCCTGTCAGAAAATAATCAATGAATGAAATTTTCTGTGATGAGCCGAGGGAATGTGGCAGGAAATTGAACAGAAATGAACAGCAAAGAAACAAAGTTTTTCAATGTATGTCATGTGGTAGATTAAGAGATTAATGTGTATAATGCTACTTATACCACTGCATCCTTACTCTGAAGTTTTCAGAAATGTTGTATGTGAACATTTACTTCAAGTGTTTATGAGAGAAAAATGTGTATTAGCTGAGGTTTCTGCCATTTGTCACGGAAACCTTGAAAGGTATAAAGTCCCAATACTGCTTATATTTTAATTAGCTACTGGAAACTGGTACTACCATTCCTGCTACTGCGAATCGAGGTCAGTAAGTGGACAGTTGCGATTTCGGGAGCCTCCGTGCCGCCCGCTTCGCGGGGTGCAGAGCCCATCAGCCTCGGGAGACACGTGGCATTCAGGAGGCTCCAGGCTTCAGGGCTGCTGTGGCTCCTGACGTGCATGGCTCGATGCACTTGCTGTGTCTGTGCTCCAGGAGTGCAGCTACTTGCTAGGGCACGAGGCAGATTTTTGGAATGACAAGCAGAAGATTCACTCACATAGGCATGCTTAAATTATCTGGGAAGTGAAACAATCTCAATTGGCCTGCCAAGAATCCCTGGTTCTACATTGTATACTATTGTGGTTGTTGTTCATTTGTTTTCCTTTGGTTGGGGTTTTCGCTTGGGGAAATCCTGTCTCTTTAATTCAATTGTGGAGTTGCTAAATTCCTTCTGCCTGCAAACGAGGTCTGTGTGTAGGTGTGAGAAGACAGGTACAGCTTCCCTCCCCACCACTGGTCTTTCTGCTTTCTATACAATACAATTTTCTGGCAGAACTGAGAGTGCGCTTCAAGGGAAGGTTCAAATACGAATAATATAAGTTATTGTTATTGGTAAGTCACCGAGGAAACATTCAAACTCTAGCTTGCTTAAATGATTGCATGTTCACCCTGTCTGAACTAAGCTCACCCCGATACCGTGCTCGGTGGCTACAGTCCCCATGGGACAATCTCTGCTCAATCACTTGCCTCGAGATAACAAATACCCTATTCTGCGGTGTAAAACTGAAATAAAATAAAAGCTGGAACAGGTGATTTTGAGGGCATAGTTGTCAAGCTGAAAAACATCTGACACGTTTGTTGGTTTGCAAGAAAGACGGGAAGAGGGTACAGATCACTTGCCAAGCAGAAAAGATAATGAATAGTGAAGCAGTGATGATTGTCACTCAAATAGTTTCCAATAATGAGATTCAGTCTGTGCATTCCCAGCAACAGATGCTCTCCAAGCCCCTGTCAGGAATGACCTTTAAGCACAGTATTTGTCGCACAGAAGCACAACGTTAACCGTCTCTTTGCAGATTCAGAATACTCTCAGACGTTGCTTTTCATCTCCTGAAAACTTTTCTCTCCGGTAAGGATTTGTATAAAAACAAATAGGGTATAACACAAGAGACAGTTTGCAATTAAGGAAGAATATAAGTACTAATATTTGTTCAATTATCTTTGAGGAAAATGACTATGCAAAACATTGCAGTCAGTTGCTGTAGCACATACAGGTTCAAAGTTTTCCTTCTATTACCACAATTCAGCCAAGTTCCAGGAGAGAGGGTTATTGTTTAACTTCCAAAGCTAGATTCCTTACTATGGCAAGAGATGCTGGAATGGATGATGAAGACACAGTAGAAGCTTCTTTTTGCTGCCGGACCTCCATCCAGAAGCTCAAGATAATAATAAATACTTGGAAGCCCAGGCACAGAGCAAGGCTCTTTTTATGCAGCTTTTTCCTGTCCTCTCCCCTCCTTCCCCTCCTGCTTAGAACAAGGAAAGTGTTGGAAAATATACAGAGAAGACCCCATAAACCCCAAGCCTGTTCCCAGATTTCTGGCTTGTGCAAATCCTACTGCAGAGTAAACTGCAGCACAAATATCTTTAATTTTCTGTTCCATAATTGGGATATAGATCTGAGGTGCTGACTGCAAATGCCCCTATTCAGAGAAAATGAAAAAAAAAAAAAAAAAAAAAAAAAAAAAAAAAAAAAAAAAAAAAAAAAAAAAAAAAAAAAAAAAAAAAAAGGAGGCTTTGGGAATGTGGATGGCAGGGAAAACAGAAGCAGTCTGAACATTGTTTTCAATAAAAATAAAATAAATAGGTAAGTAGAAACGCAAAGCAGGAATGCCTGCTTAGAAAGGGCTAAAGCAGGAGAGGGCAGGATACCCGTTAATGACGGATGAGGAATCTCTCTAGGAGCCAGGCCTGTTAATTCCAAGCACGGCTACCCAGCCAGCATAAATCTGGTAACTAAAACTCTCCGCCTCAGGATGGTGTGTGCCAAGGTGGCCCCATGCCTCATTTCCAGAGCAACTGTCCTTGGGAAGCGCAGCTCAGGTTCAACACACATCTGCTCCACCTGGAACCACACGGCAGGTCTGTCCGTAGCCTCCTTGCGTCCCGGTCACAGTGTTGGGATCATGAAACCCTCAGGATGGTTCGGACCAACGTAGCAGGAGCACCTGGCTCGCTCCACACGCTGCAGGAAGAGCTGGGCCACCGTCCGCACCCTGATCCATGGAAGAAGTGCCAAACAACAGCACTGTGTCCCAGGTAACAGATATTCTTTAACTGGATTTTCCTGGAGCTGCTTCTGCTCTTACCCAGCACCCTCTACATCAGCTCTTTGCCTGTCCCATGTCTCCATCTCAGCCTTTGAAAGGGTTTGGAAGAAGGCCAAGAGCTTTCACCTTTCCTGGTGGGGACAGGAGCAAACGTATCACAGGGCTCCTCTGGATGGTGGGATGGGCAATTCCTCCATGGCAGCACTGGATCAAACACCCGGGATGCAGCAGGGGGAGGAACACACGGATGGGTCACACATCCACGTGTAGGATGGTACTAGTGATACAGCAACATCCATCCTCTTTATCATCATCGTTAAACCAACACAAAGCCCAAGACTTTGCCATGAGAAGGACTGGCTGCCCTTAGCAGGTTATCAGCAGAGCTAGGAATGACAGCTACACTACAACCATCTAGATTTGGGGAATTTCACCAATTTCACCTTTTTTATCTGTTAGGGTTTTGAGAAATAAGGAAGACCAACAGTTAAGCCCCTAAGGAACCACTGGCATCCTCCGCCAACTGCTGTCCCCAGCACAGCAGTCCCTGTGGGAGGTACCTGCTCCAGCCATGTCCTCCTCGTGCTGTCCCTTGTGGGCTCCGAGCTCCAACGTGGCCTCCCGCGAGCTGCAGGACCTCAGGGCTGCCCCAGCTCCAGCACGGATCTCCTGCAGGTCCCGGTGCCTCAGCAGTGTCCTCGCTCCACCACGGGTCTCCTTTGGTCCATGGGTCTCCTTTGGTCCATGGGTCTCCTTTGGTCACTGTCCCGCAGAGGTGCCCAGGCTCTGAGGTGGGTGCTCCACATCACAGGACTGATTCCAGCACTGCTGCCCTTCCCTTTCCAGCTGCGTCAGCACCTCTGAACCGGCGGCTCTGGCCTGGAGCTGGTCTGAACCGTCTGGAATGGGTCGGAACCAGCCAGAACCAGCAGCCTGGGCCATTCCCACACATGTCCATGGATCAGGTGCTCTCCTTCTGTCCCCCTTGGGTTGATTCAGCAAGTCACTCAGCTTGTGCCATACGATGAAGTTTCATAATTCGACTCACTTTCCGATTTCTTTTCTCTGGGCCTCATGCGACCTAAAGAACATCATGAACTTCAATAGATTTTTCTGCAGTTAATCACATATATTATATTGCAGATAGGGTTTCTGCACCGGGTAAAGTCCAATAGCTGAGTGTTTTACTGTATTTTTAAACTGAATTTATTTATCTAGAGAAGTTACTCCAGTGTGTATAATCACATAATCGCATTCTGTTGCTGGAACTAGTATTCCATAAATTGCAACCGACTAATTGGGCATAAACAACTGTGTTGTATATGAAGGTGAAAATAGTGGTGCTGCCAAGGAAACAACGAATGGACAGATAGCGGAGTGAAAAAACCCTCTAATAGCCCCCTTTAATCTCCCACCTGCTTTTGTCTGGGCGGTGGCCAAGCGGAACAATGAGACAAGCTGCGTTATTTATTATTTTGGGCTCTTGCACAGCGGCTGTAAAAGCGACAGGAATATTTACTAATATTCACAAATAATGTAATTTATTATTGATTTTTTCCCCCCTCGAACTTGCTTAGCTATTGACAGGTGGGGGCTACAAAATTGTAAGATATATTTGCAATATTTATTATTTTAGCAGCTACATTTACAGCGTTCTCCTGGCATATTGCATCTACTGAATTATTTTTTTCTTCTCTTTGGTTGCTAACTGAACTTTATATATGTGAACTCTCACATGCTCTTATTTTATTAGCAGCAACTCAGATTAGTACTATAGAAAAAAGATACTCTATATAAAGGCCCATAGTTGACAAATTCATGAAGAAAGGAGTTTTCTGTTATTAATGTTCTATATTTTGAACAGATACCAGTCAAATCTTCTTTTATATTTACAAAATACCTTTAATAACTGACAAAAATACCTGTTTTTCCCTCTCTCTGATTTCAGCGGTACAGCTCTAAGCTTAGGGAGGATGCATGGCCTTGTAGCAGGGAGTCCTCCCTGGATTTGCAGTTTTCCCTGTGTATATGGTTAATGAGCCTACTGCTTCCTCCTGACTTTGAGGTGTTAATAAATGGAAGGCAGTTCTGCTGCTACAGGAGCCATGGAGGGATTCAGAACAAGGTGCTTGTGCTTTTCTCTTAATCAAGAAACTTTTACAGATCTAGGATCTTTACAGTGAGGATAATTAATTGTAAAAGGGAATGAACAAATGCAGCACTGGGTTCTCCCTCTGTACAAATTTTAGCTTTTTTTTTTTTTTTTTGTAAAAGTCTTGATCTGACGGAAGGAAAAGTTAATTCAGCAAAGTTTGATGTGTTGTGTTATACAGGGTTATTACAGCTGCTTTATGTTATCTGCCCTTTATACATTATGTATCACCCTAACACCTGAATCCTTCATTTCCTTCATGCCTGGGAATTGACAGGATGAGTGCATTTGCCCTTGGGTTTATTATTTCATACTTCTGTCAGCCATTTGTGTGTATAATTCCATTTTTACTTGTTCCTGTCCGGCGAAGGGTGTTTTTTTTTTTTGGTTTTATCTGTTTGTTTGTTTTATTTTTGTACATAGAAATCTGTATAAATGCTCAAATAGATCAAGAGATCTATTTGAAGAGAGAGAGAATGGTGGCCTGGCTAATTCTGAAGTGATCCATGTTGCTGATACCAATTAAATAATGCATGAAGGGAACCGTGCTGGCCATAACTTACATCTAATGCGACTTCTTCCTTACTCGGGTGTCAGTTCCCTTTCCTGTCAGGATGTGGGAAGGTTGCAAAGTGCAGTGTAGTCGTTCTCCTCATCTTTCAGCTAACTGCTGGGTTGTATCTCACTTTTAAGAGATGACATAATGAAGCACCACAAATTCTAAAGGCATCTTGAATAGCAGTACGCCCATGATACAGTATGTTAAAAAAGGGCACCAAAATTTAATTTTATGCTTCCACTGCAACTGGTTAGTTAGACACAAACATGTTTTAAATCACTCGGAACAGCTGATATTTTGCTGCTGCTTTTACTGTAGCACTTCAGGGAGACTCATGTGCATCTACTTGGAGACGTATGGAGTTCAAGGAATTTGATTGGAGCGGGATAAGTGCAACTCGGTGATTCACGGTGAGAAACTGTTTTCTGGCTTAAGCCACTATGTGTGCTCGCTGTAAATCTTTTGGGCTTAACCTTTGGATTTTTACAGCATGAGCAGGTTAATCTCTTTCTCTTATAATATTCTCCCTTAAATGAAAAATGCCATGTTGAAGATGTGGGAGACTTTTCATCTCATTGTTCTTTGGGATTACAGCATCAGATCTGAAACTCTGTATTTTTGAATCAGAACAGTTCATGTGGTATTAATGCAGCTATAAAAGAATATGCTTCTCTACTTTTGTGGAAGAAATGGAATAATAAATGGATTTTCTGTCTAACAGGGCACTCCAGAAACATATATTTGTGCTGCCAGCTTTACATTCTCCTATCTTCTATAATTTATATTTCTGAGAACAATGATGTGTCTATTATATCATTGTTCTTAAAACAATCTAATAATAATTGTTCCTGTGTGGTATGCCAGCAACAGATGCTTGAAAGAACATCAGCGGTTCTAATAAAAACGAAATGGGAACCTGAAAAGGTCACATCAGTTCCTGATATTTTAGGTGTTAAGATGCAACCGAGCATAAATTTTAGAAATTTAATATGTCAGATTTTAGAGAAAAAAAAACAGAAGCTGCAGAAATACGATCCCTTAACCAGTTCTGAGTATGCATCGAGCTCATCTATTTCCAAAAAAGCATGCTGAAAATGAATTTTGAATTTGAATTGAATTTATTCTTGAATATAAAGACACATTCTGACCAATTTTGAAGGAAACACGCCAATTATTTCCCCCACTAAACCCCAACTTTATTTTTTAGCCACTTTTTCTTACACGCTCTCACTTTACAGCACATTATTCCCCAGGTGGTAGAGGCAGTGGACAGTGGGCCACGTGACCCTCAGGGAACACAGAACATGGGCATTGGGACTATGGAGAAGTGTCACTGTGTTTGCTCTTGTGGAAAAAAGTAGGGATAGATTTTTGAAGAGGTAAACCTAAGCAACAGCAGAGGGAGTAGCTCGGGCCATCAAGCTCATTTCCAACCCCAAGAAAGAAAGAAAGAAATACAGAACTGGGGAGAAAAATATGATAATCAGAGGCAGAAGGAACCCGCAGCTGCTGGGGGCCATGTCAGGATGCCCGTGCTGCTCCAGGCCCCGGTGCTGCCGGAGGCTGAACCGGTTTGGGGATGGAGGCGCCCCAAGGCCCGCAGGGTAGCCGGACCTTGCCTTTGCAGCCTTCCTCCATCGCCTTTGAGCTTTGGAAATGAAAACATGACTCTTCCCTCTCCATATGCCTTCCTCGAGTCCCTCACTGATTGAGCTGAGGAGAGTGATATTAATATTTATACAATGCTTAGATCTAGCTTTCAGTTGCTATGGTAAAACACTGTCATAAAAGATTTCATTAACTTTTAATTCTGCTTAACACAGTTCTTCCACTTTTAATTCCACTTAACACAGTTTTTCCCTCTTGAGACTATACTTAAACTTTGGGTTCTTGCAGGATACAGTTCTGATGAGGGAGACTAAAATATATATATATAATATATATATATATTTTTTTTCCTTGATTTACTTCCCTTTTAAACAATCTGAGCAGCAAAAGCCCTTAGATTGGGCCGAGTTGCCTAAATTGCTGTTATGGATGTCGCAAAGTGAGAGGCCGGCCCAAGGAGCTGCTCCTGCCGGTGATCCGCAGCAGGAGGCGGCGACGCTGGATTCACCTCAGGACTTCCGTGACCCATGAGCCTTAGATCTAGACTTTGTCTCGGCCTAAGCAGGTTTTTCCTGGTACCTAAATGACAGTTGGCATCAAGCAGCCTTTTTTAGGACACTTGGGGTAGTTTTTAGGGCAGTTGGGGTTGTTTTTAGGACAGTTGGGGTAGTTTTTAGGACACTTGGGGTAGCTCAGGGCTCCCCTAGATGTTAGGAACTGGTTATCCTTGCCTCAGCGTGGCCCGTGAGCAGCAAAAGGGCCAGGTCAACGTGACAGCGACGCTGCGGCTCGTCGCTGAAATAGCTTCTCACAGCTGGGATGCCAGTGGTTTACTGAGACGTGTGTAAGTACAAACACACCTAAATACGGTGCGAGGTTACGGCTGTTTTATATCAGCGTCGCGATCCGTTTGTTTTGTAACCGATATCAGTGATTTTAGTATTTTGTGAGGATTTGTCCTGCCTTTCCTTTGTGAGGAAAGGCAAGACAAAATCTCAAGTAAGCTTTCCTAAGGAAACTAAGGAGAGGTGTATGGTGTACCTGCTTCTTTAGTCTGTTCTTCAGAGGGTGTATATAATAATAAAGTACTGCCTGTCCTTGATATTTGCAGCTTTCTTTCTGAGTGTTAGGCGGATCTCCACAGAGAGACAACCTACAAACAATCCAGTTACAACATGTTATCTATGTTATCTATTTATTATGTCGACCCATTGTGTCTTGCTTGGCAATTGCTTCGATACCCTGTGAACAGAAACAATAACCACCAAAAACAAATACAATGAGTCTAGTTTTTTAGGCATTGAAATATATATACTGTTTATATACTGCTATAGTATATAAACTATACACTGTTTATAATATTAAATTCATAGAACAAACACGATAATCATTAAGTGGCTTTTCACTATGCAAGAGTGAAAATAGTTTCCTACAACATACTTATTTGATAATGCTTTAACTTGAAGTGCTTCATTTTAGAAAAACTACCAGTCTGTGCTCGTCTCCTGTAAATGGGCTCCGTGTTGACAGGAAAAATGTGATGGATGCATCTTTAGAAAGAAAACAGTAAGTGAAATTTTTGCGGTGCCATAGCAGCTGTTGAGTATCTCAGTATAGCCTACTGAACAACAACACCTTTTGGGAATATGAGTCTCAGTCCCAGATATTTTTACTGTAATGTGCTCCTTCTTAATTCACGAGGTAAAATGGAGTACAGGCCATTGCTCCTCTTGAACTTCCAAGTCACTAAGAGTTTACAAAAAAAAAAGGAATAATCTGGTCAGTCTGAAGACGATTAGAAATGGATTTACCCAAAAAAAATGTTTGATTGGGTAGTTATTAAGAAAAAACAAGCAAGTTTTTGGAAGAGAACAGGCCATACTGGAAACTTCTGAGGAGACAATTGCTCTGCTTCATTATCCTAATGCTCTCCCTCCCCTTCCACCCGCTCCCAGGCTGTAGAAATAGCATATTTGGTGTGGTAAATCATAGGAAAAATCATCTTTTGTGAATGTGTTTAACCAAAGTCAAGGGGAAAGGAGTTTTTTTTTTTTTTTGAAGATTTTGCTTTTCTTTTATTCTGATCAACACTACTGTTTACGGAAATCCGGCTTCTATGTTTCTGATTTTGTGTTTAATATCTTACACACCATTAAACCAACAAATATATTTAAAAAAACTTATCTCCATCACCCTCCATCATCCTAACATTTGTTCTGCTATTTTAAAGGTTCTCTTCTTGTTTCCCTTGACCCCGGTGATCCTGATGCCAGTCCTGGTATGAACCTAAGCTATATAAAGTCAGTAGCAATATGAGTTTCAGGCTCTTTCTCAGTGTCCTAGCATGTGCAGGGCATGCAGCATTGCATGGATTCTGTTGCACTGAGCTGGTCTCACTGTCTGAGCTACTACTCCCTATGCTTTTATTTTCCTCTTTACGGGTTAGGTCATCTCCTTGCTTACTGGAGAGCCCTTCCCTGCTGGAAGATCAACTTTATCCTATGTGGCCATCATTAAAATACTGAGTCACACAAAATGTACGAAGGAAAGCAAAACCTTGACAAGCTTAATGATCATCTGAAGCTGCTGTGATTTACTAGCTCTTCCCTTAAAATAAGAGTTTGAAGTTGATTTCACAGTTCTGTAGCAGAGCAATGGACATAATTAGAAGTTTTGGGGAAATCTTTGTGAACACTTCATGTGTTGTGCATACTCATTAGAGGATTTGCCATTCTGTTTCTGTGTCTTTCCTATAGATAGTTCAAAGTAACTTTTTGCCTGACGATTCACTTAAAGATAAAATTCATCTAATGAGTTATGGATTCACTTCTTCACCATGTAAATGGCTGAAATAGATTACATAAGAAATCTATTAGAGAGTCCATTTACTTACATATATTTGCCATGTTTAATTCCCAGTTGATGGGCTGTTTTCATTGCTTCTTTTGCAAAAAGTAGTAAACTCACCTTCTAGTAAACTCACTTTTAGAATGGTTTCCTAAAATTATCCTTCTCATTTCCCTAATTTAATTCTCATCCCTTTATTTTTCGCATACCACATACTAAATAATTCCTCACATTACATTCTTTGACTATTTGGAAGCTTGTTTTGTATTTTTGCTTGGCGAAGTTTTATTTAATCTCCATTGACGAATGAACTCTTATGGTTCCTTCAGTGCTTCTTTTTTTTTTTTTCCTCTCTCTCAATTTTATTCCAGTTTTGCATTTTCATCTCCTTTTCAGATTTTTTTTCTCATGTGCTTTATGTTCTTTTCTTAGATACTTTTCCTTTAATTACTGATTTTTTTTAAATCTCCAGGGTCCTTTGGATCATCATTTTTTGTATCATTTCTTTACTCCTGTGGTAGCTTTGAATTTCGTATCAAAGTTGAATATGGTTAGTGCCCTGAGGAGCTCATGTTTGCTGTGTAAGGATGTTATGAGAGGCCCGCACTCTTCTGTGACTCATGAATATATATTTTTGCTTGAAACTATTTCAGTGAAGTCATCACTGAACTCTAGCAGATGTAATATATCCCAACCATAAAAATCTAATATTGAACCTAGTGTCAGCCTGGGGACTTCTTTTGCACAAACGTAAAGCAAAGAATGGTCTGGGCAGATTAAAATGGAGGTAGAAATGCAGAATTTGGGGAATCTTTTTTTTTTCATGGGTAAATAGTGTTTTACATTTCTGTATGGAGGAGCAGAGTTAAGGATACATTTTAAAATGTAGTGGTACAATGCTATGTGGTTGTGAAGTGTTCAATCACAGGTAAGTAACTGATTCAGCTAAAATGTCAAAAGGTGAGTGTCATGTACCTGTTTTCTTTCTTTGTCTTTTTTTATTTAGTTTGATATCAGTCATTGTATCCTATGGAAAGCAAAAGCCTAAGAACATTTGTCCTACCACTGAAAACCAAAACGGTGGCAATTCAGGGAGTTGCAGTGTCTCACTGAAAAAAAAAAAAAAAGCAAAAATAATGAAAAAAATAGTGGCCCAGCTTAGAACTCCCCGTGTCAATAGAGAAATGGTTGCTACTGTAAATTCTTGCAACTAAGAAGGTATTTTTGAGACTATTCGATTCAAAGACACGAGTAACGTCAAAGTGACAGTGATTTGAAATTTCCTCTCTGCCATTTGGGATTTGATTAAAGGTTTTAGCTTTAAAATCTGAACTACATGTTTTATATAATAACGCAGTGGTGGCCCTGTTCCCCTGTGGTCCGAGGAGCTGGGAATCGACAGAGATCTTCAAAATTGCACAAATCCACCAAGATCTCCTAAAAGACTGTGGGCTGTCATTACAGCACCTAGTTGAGTGTAACATGTTATTTATTCTGCAGACATTTCTTCTTATTATAGCTGCCAGTCCCTTTTATAACAAGAGCTCTGTCTAGAGAAAACAGAAGTATTTTCACTAGGATATAATATCTGAGTCGTGTTAGAAGAAAGTTCTCAAGCACTTATTGTGCATAGTAGTAGTTAAGCTAGAGATCTATCCTGTAATAATAATACTGCAGTAGTTTGCACCCCTTTTTATTAGTTTTGTTTGTTTATTGTAATCATCATTATACAAGATTATGTGAAAGATGTAAGAATAGATCCTTTGTGATGAGCTTTATTTTGGTATCATGTCTAATATCCACGGTCAGTACTGGGGAGTAGGGTGAGGGGACACAGGATTCAGAGAAAGAACAGAGAAAGAGAAAGAGAAAGAGAAAGAGAAAGAGAAAGAGAAAGAGAAAGAGAAAGAGAAAGAGAAAGAGAAAGAGAAAGAGAAAGAGAAGGTTGTTTCTAAATGTCCTGCCAGGCTTCCACCTGTTTTGGCCAGACAGGCTGAAGGATATAATGCAGTTATCACCACGATCCACAATTTTACTCTAGTGTCAAAAAAAACAGGATGAAACAGCTCAACACAGTGAAATATAGTATTTTCTCCTTGTATTACCAGGCAGAAGAAAACGGAGCAGCGGTGAGAATTCCCCCTGCTGATTTCCACTTCAGGTAGGGCCAGAATAAGCATCCTTACACTGCCTGGCTGGGGTGTCTCTCGGGAAGCCCAAAGTGGCAGTTTTGGGGGTTTTTCCCCCTGGGTGGCAAGGCCTTTTCTCGGGCTGGTTTTGCCTGAGCCTTCTGGCCCTCCTCAGCAGTCCCCATAATTAGGAAGTATTTCCGGCTTTGTCAGTTCAGATTTATTTGTTCTCTGCTCGTATTCACCACATGGCTGGAATGCAGATTATTTGCCTGGAAAAATGAAAAGTGATGAGCAAGGTGATTAATGGCCTAACATTTTATTTTACGGGCTAAAACAAGGGGTGTTTCACTCAGTTTGCCTCCAGATAGTGCTTGGTATTCATTTTGCGAGGCAGTTAGGACTCAATTGTATCAAAAGTGAAAATTCATAAACCTACCGCAGTTGTAAAATGTGAGTGATTGATTGCGTACAGCTAGCAAACTCTTGAAAAGATAAACTAATTCTGTGATGAACAGCGCATTTCATACTCAATTAATTATACAGTACATTTTGTTTCAAAATATTAAATGCCTGCAACAGTCTTCTGCCTGCAAGCATCTGGGCTTTGTAATGAGACAAAAGTCTTGGGTTCAATCAGCTGTCTGTACAAGAGTTTAGAATGACTTATGTCTGAATTAAAGAGAGGTTTAGGGCAGTGATTTCCTGGCAGGAAATTAATAATGAGCTAAATTAGAACATGCCTAGAGATGATTTAAACGTCTTAGCTGGCATTGCCAGTGACAGGCTGTCAATTTTTTTTTTTCCGGTTCTACTATTGTCTGGTAAATAATTGGTATTATTAAAATGATGGTGGTGCACTGTGACTCATCTTGCAAAAACAGGCTCTTTCGTGCAATCTTTCAAGCAATTTTTTATGGAAAAGGATAAAAAAGGAAATCCAAATGAGCAGGTTCTCCAGTGCACCGGGTTTTGCGGTTAATCGCGGGGAAACTCGAGTCTCCTACTTCTTGTTGAGAAGGTTTCTGGACTTGCTGTGTACTCTGTGAAATAATATCCTAACATCAAAGTGGGTTTGAGCCCTCTTCACACTGAAAATGGAGAAAAAGGGTGAGAAGACTAGACAAATGGGAGGAAAATAACTAATGTATCTCTGGCTCCCTTGAAAATAGCATGGGGCTCTGCCTCCTTTTACTCTAGTAGATTCCATATACACCAAGGAGAATTTAAAAGGAAATGGGGCTGGGGAAAAAAAAAAAAAAAAAAAAAAAAAAAAAAAAAAAAAAAAAAAAAAAAAAAAAAAAAAAAAAGGCTTTAATGTCCATGGAGGTGCAGGGTTAGTGAGATGGCTGGCCATCATTCCTGAAGAACAGAAGGTATAGATGGTTGAATCATGGAGGTGAAGGGAAAAGGGAAAATTATTCACACCGTTTGAGAGCAGGACAGGAGTGTTGGAAAACTGCTTTGGAAGTTCTCCACCTTTGAGTTAAGGGAGATGGTGTAAAACATCGGGCTGATGCTGCTCGGCAGGGTCCCGAGAGCAGAAACAAGTAAATACCGCTCTGTGCTGCGTGAGGGCCTCGCTGCTTTGCCACAGAGCCCTCCCTTCTGGTCCCTCTCAGCAAAGGCCCTTGGGTTATCTCAGCAGATAATTAGAGGTGTTTCTCCTCAGGTTTTCCAAGAGTTCCTGTGGACGGGAAGGCCAGCGAGACGTTGCCCTGGAAGTGTCCTGGAAGCTGCCCCGCACGTGTAGCTCACAAACGTGGCTTCCAGGCACGTTTAATTTGGGAGGAAAGGCCACGATAATGACACCTGAACAACCTGCCCTGGAGGGCTGGGAGGAAATGGGCTGAGCTGTCCTGCAGCTGGGCCAGCAACTGCTCTGCTGCGAGAAGCAGCCACTCAGAACTTGCCAGAAACAAAGGCTTTGCAGGGCAAAAATAGTTGAATGCCATGAAATTTGAAGAAAAGAGCAAGCTTTTTGGGTACCTTCAAAGTTATGTTCTTAGGTGAAAAAATGCTGCGGGACCCAGTGCCGTCAGCTTTGCCTCTATTTCAGCTTTTAGTTGGGTGATTTTGGCAGAATGCAGTAGCCTTCTAAATCTTTAGCCAAATCTTGGCTTTCTGCTCAGTAATGCTTTTCAAATTCCGAGCAGTGTTTAGCTGCTTTATCCTGGTACTGGGCTTTATGTTTTATGTCGTTGAGTTACTCTCTGCTTGTTTACAGCATTTGCTCAGCACTAGTTCGTGCATCTTATAATGCTCTCTATATCTTCCCATATCAAAGAGCCAGGCCTTATTCATCCCCTTCTTAGATTTTAATATTGATTATTTGGATTTCCAGAAAAAGGAAGTTTGTTTCCTTTATCGTATACTGCTCCATTATTCAGACAGACTAAAAGAAATCTAAGAGCTGAAAATAAGATTTAGATCTTTGCAACAAACTTGAAGCTACAGAAGTTTAATTGCGCTCATTGTTTACACAAATATTGTTGCCATTTCCTTGATTTTTCATACTTCGTTTCCAAATTAGCCCCGTTCATGTTTATTGATTAGCCTTAAAAAGCTGTCTCAGTCCCGGTGACAAACAGTTTGCCTCAAACACAATAATCTTTCATTGTGAAGCTCTGTTTTTGATGCCGGTGACTTCACTGTGGGTCGGTTGTGATGTGAGCAGGCTGGTGCCCAGCTCACGTTGCCTCACTCACTGAGTGGACACTCAGTCTGGTCGTGCCCTGAGCCCCCACAATGGCCCCAAACAGCCTGTCCCCTTCCTCAGTGCTACAATCCTTCCAATACAAGAGGGCAATACAAGAGTCATCTGCACGTTTATTACAACATTGGTTTTCAATTACCTTCCAAGTACTACCATAGATTGAAAATGTGGATTAGCCAGACAAATGATTCAAGGCTAATTAGTTAAAAATGGATTCTCTTTCTCCAAATATTCTTCAAGTCCCCTCTAGCTATTTAGCACTTCGTATAATACTACACTGGCATTATATGAATTACATCAGTACTTCATGAAATACACGAGTGGGCCCCATTTTAAATGCATTTTCCCCTTTAGAAACAAAAATAAAGAAGGATGTTTTAAACTCATCAATAATCCACAGCCATGACTTACATAGCTGACAATACCAGCTCTATGCTCAACATATTGAGTGATTTTAACTGTACAAGTGGATGCAAATTGTGGCTGCCTTAGAGCACTTGCATGGGAAGTGCATCCATGAGAATCACAGGGTGCCGCTGCTGCTTTTGCCGGGCAAACCTTTCAGGGACACTGGCTGCACTTATGAGGGCCCTCTTGGAGTGCAAATTACACTGGAAAACAAACTAAATCCTTCCCCCAGTAAACCTTACAGAGGAACATCAATTTGGGTGGATTAGCAGCACCGTTAGGAGAAGACCAGCTGTGTAACAACACGGGTTCAGCGGAGCTGCCTCGCAGCCAGCAACGTAACCTGGGCTTCAGTCAGTGCCCCGCGGAGTGTATGGAAGCAGCTAAAACAGAAAATAACGTTGAAGTCGTGGTGAGATTTCCCAGGGAGAGAGCTGGCCCTGGGACGTAAATCCAGCTTTTTGAGAGCGTTTTAACCACTGGGATGTAGGGATGTCCTTCCAGGAAGGGGCAGAGTGGGAGAAGGGGGCAACCAGCAGCCAGCAGGTCCTGGTGCCAGGGAGGTCCCAGACTCCTCTGCAACCAGGATTTAATCCGGAGCCTTGAAATCCGATGGTAGAGGTTAGGAGGAGGAGAGGGGCACAACAGCCGTTCAGGAGAAGCACTGCAGTGATCTGGTACATGTAAATGCAGTGGTTGCAATAAATAATGGTGTTTTTAATAGCGCAGTGGGAGGTAGGCGGTGTCTCGAACGCAGTGACTGTATGTGGCCGGGTTTGGGGGTCTCTCCTAGCCACAGGCTGCTGCATCTCCGTTCCTGGAGTGTTTACATGAGCAGCATCCTTCCTCTGAGCTGCCTTTGTAACACTTAGCTTTGTTAAATGCAATGCGTCGCTGTATCTTACATAAAGAACATTGTATTATTAGGGAATAACCCACGTTTTTCCCATTCTCTCTTTATCCTCCGCTACTGCGTGATTTAGGGTTGATGACCTTTAGAGATCTCTTAATAAAGTTATAATGTACTGTGCTGAAATGAAAGAGAATTTCTAGTTTCAGTATAATTAAATATTTGTAAATATATCTTTATATTTTTTATATATATCAGGGAGAGTGGTATGGTATGCAGTATTGGTTGCCCTAGACTTTGGAAATAATGCTTAAATATCGTAACAATTATTTTTAATATGGTATTTTAAAAATATGGTTAGTATATATTCCCTAAATTATTTTTTTAAAGACAGTGGCTGAATAAATATGTGTCAGAAAGTCTTCCCTGCTTAGCTAGAATTTTCCACAAAAGTAAGGAGTCAAACTGGATTGAACTGGAAATAATTATTTCCAATAAATCTAGTATTAGACTTTCCCCAAAGTTTACCTAGCATACTTAAATTTAGGCACCAAAACCTTTTCTACATCTGTATTATCCTATACTAAATTTTACATCTAGGAAAACTATTTTCATGCTTCTTATAAAAAATATGGAAGCTATAGTAATTAAAATAAAAGGATGAGAAGAAAGTTTTTTACTGTTTTACTGCTGATGGTGTTTGAGGGCTTGGAGCTCCAAGCTAGCAAGGAGCAAGAGAAAAATTGAAATGACTTGCATTTGTAAGATTATTTTTTGACCATATTTGTTTCTAGTTCTGAAGGGACTTTGAATCACTTGAATCTGCCTTTCAAAGCACCCAAAAAGTTTATTTGAGACAGTCTGAAAAACAAACAAGTGAACAACTAGTTTCTGGTTTTCCTAGTTTCAGAACAAACCCTGTTTATGGTGCAGCTTCTTCTCCATCTCCTTTGCTGAATTTTGGCATTTTTCCCTTTGTTCCCAAAGTGGATTTTTGACAGGGAGAGAAAAGGAATCCCAAAACCAACAAAAATCCTGATTTGGGGCATGGTTTTTTTTATTATTATTTTTATGCTTTCCATATTGGAAAACATTCCATGAGAGGGGCACTGTCTATGGAGAAGGACCCCAGGGTGAGGTCTGCAGATGAAGGCAAAGCTCATGCACTTACCCCGTTTTCCCTATCAACGTTTTCCACGGTTTCCACCTCATCAACACCTGAACATGTCCCAAAAGGCTGTGCCCATCTCCCAGTGTCCCTGTGTTACAGCCAGTTGTGTCGAGAGGGCTTCAAGAGGACCTTGCTTCATGCCAATCAGTTCTTATGGTTTATTACGGTTTAATCAACTTTTTAATGTGTCACGTAATGATTTATAGAAGTATTTTCTTGTCATGAATCATTTCACTGCTATTGGCTTACAAAGCACAATAATTAATCGTTCTGGAGGAGTTCATTTCTCGCGGACATGTCTCATTGTTTTCTGTGTTTGCTTGAGAACAAAGATGATGAGCTGTCAATCATCCTCCAACTTTGTATTGCCTGCATGGCCAATTACAGCTGTTGGAAACGCAGCACAGCTCTTGCAGGGAAGGAAGGACCTGAAAGACTTTCCCTTTACCCAAATGCAGGTTTTTTCGCTGTAAATGTTGGTTATACAGTGCCTAATCAGATCGGTGTGCAGCTAAAGTGACCCACTAGGTTCCTCGTATGGAACAAGTTGCACATATGGATTAATGGGGCTATGGATTAAACATTGCTCTTCTTAACAGCAGCCCTTCGATTTTATTAGAAACGGCAGTTCTGGAATGTGCATCGGTCTGGTTGGTTTGATACATCTGAAAGGTGGAAGGTGCTTTGCAGATGGATGGCCCCGTTCAGGATATTTGTAGGAGAGCCAAACAGGCTTTAGATCAACGGGACACCCAGCATTTATATTGTGAGAATTTCATATGGTATCCATCTTAACAGGGACCACGGCAAATTAAAATGACCTGTGGGAGGCATTTAGAAATTCACAATTTACCAGAGTATTTTTCTGTGATTTTAGTGACGCTTGCGCTGCGATCCTTGGATGTGCGTCGGATCCGCACTGCATGGAAGGGTCCTGTGCCGGGACAGCCTCCTGGGGCATGATTCCTACGGGCTCCCAGTGCCAGCCTTCCAGAGGGGACCTCCCAGGTACCTGTTTATGTCCCTAGTGTCCATGTGCAGTGTTTACACAGACAGTTTGCATTTTGGCATTAAAGTAACATGTAGGTATTAATGCTCTAGCTGCTATTCGGTTTGAAAAAGAAACTGTAAACAGAGGAAACCCGCTTGGATGCAGCCCTGTGCCACGTTCTCTAGGTGACCCTGTGTGAGCAGGGGGTTGGACTAGATGACCTCCCTTCCAACCTTAAGCATTCTATGATTCTATGATTCTATGTTTAAAATAAACACTTTATAAAATCATAAGGAACACATTAGCTCATGATGTTGGTAACATTTTGTAACAGAATGTGCTATTTACAATGTCTTGCTTAAAGGTAATCTTCTATGTGGTGTGCTTCCTCATGCACAGAGCCCAGACTAGTTGGAGTAAATGGGGATTTTCTTTGTCTTTGGTCTCTGCCTTTCTCCCGCTCTTCTTGTCCTGTCAAGAACAGGCCCAGGTTTGACATGTGAGTGTTTTCCAGACTTCTTTCCCTCACCTCAAAACTACTAAGATATAAATTATCATGAAGAGCTTAAATAATACCAATCAGTTACTTCTACTACTCCTTTTCCTAGAACTCTCACCCTTTGGCCTGGAGTGCTGCTATTTTATGCACTAGTTTCAGCCTAGGTTGCTTTCCCATGTGCTTAGACTATGCAGCTTCCTAGGGCAGGTGTGCACCCACTAATGGAATGGACCTGCAAATTAAATACATTATTTAGAAAAACAAGCTAAGTATATCACACAGTCCTTTCTCTTATTTGTAAGTTAAAAGATTTCAGCCCAGCTAGGTTAATTAGACACAAGATTTTGCTGCTGATAGTTAATTTTCATCAACATTTCAGGTCAAGCTTTTGGAGTTTATTTGTTTGGTTGTTTTTTTGTTTTTAGTGCAATAATGTATTTAATTAGCTGAGATCTGCTGGATCCTCTGGAGGCTCCTTACCAAGCGCAGTTCCATAATATGTTATCACATTCCACAATATGTCATGGAGCGAAAAGGCCAGCGGCAGCCAGCCTGAGTGCATTCACAGTCAAACCCTACCTTGTACTGCAGACACTATGGGTTATTTATGTTTCCACTTCATTTTAATGAGAATATTTTCCGTTTCTTGCCACGTTCCAGTCCATAGGAAATCCCCATGACGGAACAGTCGAACGTGGGTAGCTGCGAGAGCTGCAGGGGTCTCGGGCTGCCCACATGCTGCAGGCCCTGATGCTCTGTGAGCAGAAGAAGGGGCGCCCGCCCCGGGTGAGCAGCATCGCCTGGCCTTGCGTATCCCTCCTCGCTGGCAGCTTTGCAGGGCCTTTACGCCTCATTTCAATCCTCACAAAAGCTTCTAGAAACAGCATTTAGCCACAAAGCAGCTTTGTTTTTCCTGAATTTTTGTGAGGCCCTTAGTGCTACCTAAGTGTTGAGGACAAGCATGCGTGTTCGCTGGCCTCCACAGCTAGCGTTGTTCCTAAGGCATTCCCCTTCCCTCCTTGCAACTTTAAGCAGCCTGTTTTCAGGCACTGAGCTGAGGTTTACAGAGGTTTTTTGCTGCAGAAGGCCAGGTCTCAAACAACTGTGAATTTCATACTGGACCTTGCATGGGCATGTAAAATTATTCCAAATCCTTGGCTTGCACAAGTGTGCTAGGATGAATGACGGAGCAGCGGGAGCACCTACAGACCAAGAGGCAGCTTGTGGCACGTTCAGAGAGGAAAAGGAGATAGGACAAACAAAAGTGTACATTCACATACAACTCCATAGGCAGGTGTTTCTGCAGGAATATGAACCTTTGGCTCAGCTAAATGTCACTTAGATGTATTCCAAGCTTGCTGACCACATTAGAATGAAAATAAATGATGCTTTTTGAGGTTACAAGATTAACTTTTGAACACACAGGCACATTTGGGGAACAAACATAAGCTTTAGCACGGCTTAAGAGTGTAAAAATGCCATGCTGATACGCTGATAATTTAGGATTCTAGACACTGTTACGTGTTGTGTTGTGACTCTCAGTTCTGCCATCCTGAGAAATGAAGGTCATCACACACCATAACATAGTTTTAGGAAAAAGTAGTATATTCTGTAAACTTTTAGCAGCACCTAAAGAGATATTTGAAGTCTAATGCAATTTTTGGGTAGCACATGACAAGTTAACAATAACTCAAATTTCTGTGTTGCTGACAGTAGGATAAAAAAGTAAGCTTAAGCAAAAATAATCTTTGGACACTTTTTAGCCTTCATTCCTTCTTTCACCAGAAGCTGAACAATGTGAACTGCCCCTGGCTTCAAAAGCCAACAAACAGAAAATTCCCCAACAGTTTCGTGTTGTGATGTGCAGGGTACTGTGATGTTTATGGTTATCCTGCCTTCTCACCCAGGATGTCTATCACATCTATGTTGTACATTAGTTGCTGCAGAGCGCCCCAGTCACATCCCAGACATGCACATGGGACATGGCCAGTTATAGACATCTACATGGCGTGGGTTTTTAGTTGTTGTTGTCGCTTTGCTCTGTGTACCTATTGCAAAAGCTGCCCAGAACCTGCATCTGCCCCAGGAAAGGCTTCTACCCTGTCATCGTCATCATCATCGTCATCATCACCATCAGGCAGTGGTCCCGCGGACACCGTCAGCCTGCCATAGCTTCAGGTCTTGGTGCTTTCTTGTCTTCCCCAAAACTTGCTCCTTGGGTCACACTTACACATCTTTAACATTATAGGAAAATGAAGTAAAAACAGAGGATGTTAAATGACAGGTAATGCTGAAATAAGGAAGAATGCTCTAAGAGATGGCATGGAAAGAGCTGTTTTCAGAAAAGAAATTACCAGAAAATGACCCCATGCTGGCATTCTGCTCAGAAGACACATTTCTAGTATTTGGATCAAAAATAAGACTGGCACAAAGCTGAATCTGATACCTGGACCAGAGACACCCTACTGTTGAATACTTCACATTTCCACATCTGGAAAAACTGGCTTTCGTAGAAAATTCCTAAAGCTCAGTTAGCAGACCAGCACAGATACTTTAGTGATTAAAATCATGTACTTTTATTTGAAGCTGAGAAAGAGCAAAAATTTTCTCTTTTTTTTTTTTTAATTTCTTCTTATTACCGAAAATATTCAGGATAACCTGTTGCTATGACAAGAGCTCCGTTCAGATTGCTGTTAGACTCCACTCCGAGGCATCTCAGGGTGCAGAAGGCAGGTGGAGACATAGAGAGTGCTACTTGTTAGAATGAATATGGAGATTTATGAAATAAAAAATGTTTAGTCCCATGTTTTGGCAGGTGGGATCCCTTTCCACCAGTTATACCATATCTTGTACTTCTATTTGCACTTTATCTGTACTGAACATCAATGTTTAACATTATAGATTTTGTATGAGGAATTGGAGCTAAAATACTGCTCCTACGCCAGCAGTGGTAGGTTTCTATACATGTGGGGGGCATTTATGTTCCTGTTTTTCGCTTAATGCATATCACAGTAAAGCAAGTGGATGCTGATTCATGGTACTTGGGGCAACTATTCATTTAAAGGTTTTAAAGACAGCATATTTTTAGAGTAGTTTATGGATTTTAAAACTGCAAGTGCTTCCAAAATCTAAAAATCCATTTTTAAGTAGCACTAATCAGAACCAAGAGCCTGTGTTTTTGTTTGTAACACTTGTGATTAGCACTTTTTCTCGGCGAGGGTCAGTCTGGGTCTTAACAAGCAACAGCATCTGTTTGTATTAAGGTCAGATTAGTGATAAATGGCAGGGTAAAACCATCTATCCTTATAGAACTCCGTGTAGCAATGGGGACCTGCTGATACTGAACTGCCGGAGAAACAGAGATGATGATTGTGCTGACCTGCTATTGAATTATGTCACTCTTTTTTATCATAGCTGCTTGTGCTAAAAGCTACTCTAATAGAAGCAAATACTCATTTCTGGCAGGATTTTGACAGCTTTCTTTATTGTCTTTATCATGACCTGATGATGCCTTTTCTAGTAAGACATTAAAAAAAAAAAAAAAAAGGAAATGATAAATTAGAATCTTCTAATAAGTAAATGTTGAAAACTCCTGAATTAAACATGGCAGCGTTTCTTTGCGGGATGGATTAATGTTCATCCATGTAGAAAATTTTGATTGTAACATCGTTTAGGCAATTTAGAGGTGAATTAAAGATCCATCCATTGTAACAGGTACCTGACTCCTGGCGAACGTGTTCACCTCGATCCTGGTTACAGTGTTTGCCCCTCAAAGCCGTGGGAGATAAAGGCTGACTCATGCAGAATGCTTAATTCCTCATGGATACGTGTGGCTGGACACCAGGAACCACAAGGAATGCCAAGGAGCTGCTGCTTCCTAAGGTAAGTCTGTTAAATATCAATGACCATTTTTTGAATAATAGTTTTTACCTTTTGAGTGTCAGATTTCTCACTGTCCTTAGATGCTGTTTTCATGGCTGCTATACTGACCAGAGAGAGATAGACTTGGTGTTGAAAGGAGGCCAAAGGATTTTATTAGAGCCATTTGAAAATGTTTTTACAATAAAACAGTTGTTTGGGAGGGTTGATTTGGAAACCATTGTTGTCACGCTCTAGCATTGTCTGATTTGCTAAGTTACTGTTCGTCTCTGTTGTCTTTTCAACAGCAGGCCTGATTCATCTCTCACTTAAGCAGGTGTCGTTTAGTCGTGTGAGTTATTCTTGGATTTGAGCTAGCAAGAGTGAACTTAGAATCCCATTTGTTAGGCCATGTTTAGACCAGCTGAATCACCCTGAGAAATAATAGCAACGCTCTCCTGATTTGGTCAAAAAAACCCACAATTTGTCTTGGAAGAGGCAAACAAAAAATGGCCACTGCACAAGCAGCCCCCTCACTATCCATCAAATGCAGTTAGAACGTGGAACTATCCCCGTGCTCAGGGAGCCTCTTACACCAGGTTTGGAAGCAGAACGCGAGGAACGACTTCTTCCCAAGGAATCCGCCCCAGGAGGCCTTTGCTCCTTATCTCATCTGTGAGCTTCCAGTGAGCAAAGGTTAATCCTGCACTGAAACTTTTATTGTGTAGCTCTGGTCCGTCCTGAAATCCCTGTAAGTGCCTGCATTGCCTGCACAATATGTCGCAGAACATGTTTGCTTCTGGAAGGTTTCCTCTTAGTTTGATCCCTTTTCTGGGTAAAATGAGAGAGCGAGGAGATAATACTCATATAAATCAGACCTCTCAAAATTAAATTTGAGCAGGTGTTTGCAATGATTTTTTTTGCCTGCTGAAAAGCATCCTCGTTTTCTTTCCTTAATCCAACCACTGTCAAATCCCATTTTCCCCTGTTCTCCTGTAATTATCAAGAGAAAGTAGCCAGCTCCCCTGGGAAACAAGCGTAATGAGCATAGTTCCATTGACTCTAACGAGATGGCCGGGTTTGGGAGGCAGATAGCTATTCCCCTGCTGATCCCTGGAGACAAATTGCATCGTTCAGTTGTATATCAGTCTATGATGACACATCTTCATGTGTCAGATCCTGAAATGTCAGGTGCTGGCTTCAAGGTCCAGGTGTAGTGATCAGCTCCCTTCTGCTTTTCTGCGAAAGAAAAAGATTCATATATCAGTACAAAATAATGAAAACCAGCAATTAAATACACTGAACTTCACAGAACTGCCCTGATTCCCAAATAACATCATATTTATATATCTGAAATGCTGCCTTGAATGCATAGATGTCCATGAAATCAGAATCAGATGATGCAAATACTGCAAATACTGAAGAGTCAGTTTACAGTGGTGCAGTTCCTCATTTATTGAATTCAGGCTGTATTAAAATAGTCAGTAATCCAGAGGAAAAAAAAAAAAGATATATTTGATTATAGGAAGATTATTAAGAAGTGGTAAAATAAACTGAGATTTGTTTCTTTATAACCTATTCTTCGTAATGACACATTTATCCGAAACTAGCTAGATTTCAGTGGGTGGTGAATTACATAGAGCAAAGCTACAGGGGTGATTGATTATTGCTGAAAATCACAGGTTCCGACTTTAAACACTCTCAGATTCCTGCTGCTGTTTTTTTCTTATATCTAAGCAATCTTACACTGATCTTCTGGAACAACAAAAGAAAATGGAACAAATGGAAAAACAAGGGAACAAAAAAGCAAAGCAAAGATCTTAGAAGGTCTCATGTGAGTGTTTGGCTGCATTTGTAGGAAAGCTTCAATTACTGAATGCACATACTACGCACATCTGACAAGAGGAAAGGTCATGGAAGTTTTTCTACTACTTTCTAAGTGCGTCTTCGTGACCATTTTAAGATACAGAGGTAAATGCAGCCCTTGCTCCTTACATTTGCTGACCCAACCGCCCTCCACCTGAGCTCTGTGTGTTCTTGAGTGACTTGGAGCAGACTTGCAAACTGAGGCTCCGTCCCCCTTATTTGAGCATTTGGAGGCGACTACTTTTGGAGAGGCTGGAGTGAGAATGTCCCCCATTTTTTGTGAAATCTGGTCTTTCTCAGAGGTGTTATACCCAGCCTAAGTTAAGAACATAGGAGGGAAATGAACAACAATTAGAAATAGTTTAAGTCTGGTCATTGGTACTTGTGATAGCACAAGACGGTCTTGATTCACATCTGTAACAGCAACAACAAAACACCCCTGCTCCAAAGAGAGAGGGCCAGCAGCTACAGAAGGACCAGCAGACAGAGGGGACGTGGACCTGCTCACTGTAATAAGCACCAGAGCAGTCGTTCCACTAGTAAATCTGCTCTTTGGTTGATTGGGGACATGTGCAGGCAAGAATCTCAGAAGAGCATCGGGGACAGAAGTGGCTCCCTGAGACTCCATGATATTGTAATTAGCACCCGTTGGTGAACTCATGTATTTTTAGATCAAATATGTTGTTTTGGTAATAAAATGAATGGGGAGTGTCTGTGTAGTTAGCAGTCGCTGTATCTACATCCAGGAACATCAACCATTTCTGATAATTTTCTCACACTCATTCAAGTTATGGATCTCCCAGGAAATTTATCTTTTAGAAGATGAGTGATGCAGCTCGTGCAGCAAAGTCGCGTCCTCATTCCACAGGAATCTGGATGTCAGAACAGTGGCTTTCAGTACATATGAAGTTATGTATACTCTTTCCCCCCCATCTTGTTCTTCTGAATGGCCAGTTCTTTTCTTTCACATTCACTGTTTATGACAACACATGCCTCAGGACATAATACTTAATATCAATTCTTATTTCAAGTAATTATAGTTTTCAAGTAATTATAAATATAATATACAGGTGTTTGAGTGAACTATATTGGACACACATGCTGTATCTTGAACACTGTGTTCTTAGCACAGACAAATGCTGATCACAACAGAAGATGATATTGGGAACACTTTAGTTCTAGATTGACCAGCCTATATATATATACGTATAGGCCAGGTTCTCCTTATTTCCTTATTTCCTTATTTCTGGTAACATTAGACAAAATCTAAGCCTGGTAACCACTCATGAGTTACTAGCATCTCACTTAAGGAGATTTACTGTATTTTTATTTTATGATACAATATAAATATTTTAGAGATGCATAAACGTGTTGTTAGACAAAGGCAATAAAAATGATGCATGTTTGGAGTAGTTATTTGAAACATGATATATATCTAATATAGAAATTAAACGAGGGAAGGTTTTTCTCCCCCAAAGCAGAAAAGCTGGTAAATTAATAACTTGCCTAAGAAGGAATCCGCGCATGAACGTGCATGTGAAGACACGGTGCAAATAGCTGACAAAAACATAAATAAATTAGAATTGATTCAGAAAGTAACAAATTTTAAAAATAAAGCCTTGAAAGTGAAGAAAACCTCAAACTGAGTAAAGCAATAAGGCATGAGAAAGGAAGGCTAAAGAAAATAAAGACGGAACTGGGTTCAGCAGCTCTCTGGAGCAAGAGACGGGGCTAAGCTGTGAACACCTCCTAGCGCAGTTACTGTAGGCAAATAGTCCTGTGGGCAAAGATGTGGTTAACGTGGATCCTTCCTTCTCTCATTAGCTGCTTGCTAACCACACATGTGCTTCCCTTGCTACTCTCCCACATGTGTTCTGGGGTGCAATCTGAAAATTAAAATATATTTCAGAGGGGAATGTTCATTTGATCTTGAGTTTTAGGTTTGCCTTTTTGATCTTGTTAGAAAGTGGGTGGATATCTGCTGCCGAATTTTGCAGGGTCTCATTTTCCTGTAGATTTGAATCCTGGACATCTATCACGAATTTAGGTTTGCTCTTAAGGAAGGTTAAATTCATTTTTCCATAAATACAGCGTTTTCAGCGCTGAGGGGAGGAGAAAGGCAGATGAAAAAGAGGACATGATTCGAGCACTGAAAAGATGAGAGACACACATAAAATGTGAACTGCTGAATTTACTGTCTGACTATAATGAGGTATTGCTTAACAATTAGGTTAAATTATGCAGCTGTTTCCTAGTATATTGCGCTAATGCATCTGAGAAATTACAGTATTCTGACTGGAGAATGTTGCACGGAGGAAACTGTAGCGCTCCCCATTCCTGCAACTGTTCATTTCATGATTAAAAAAGGAAGGCAGTGTTTCTGCAGCTGTCAGGAATAGGCAATAAAAGATGACAATCCAGGGAGGCCTGTTAGTCATTGACACAACAAAACCCTCCCAAACAAAAGCTGCAGGAAGGAGAAACTTAAAGCACCAGCAGCACCAAGGGCAGCTCCTCAGGTCCTGCAGCAGCGCGACTGTGTCACAGAATCCTTAAGGCTGGAAGGGACCTTTAGGGATCATCCAGTCCAACCCCCTGCACACACAGGGACACCCAGAGCACGTCACATAGGGCTGCGTCCAAGCGGGCTAAGGAGATCTCCAGAGAAGGAGACTCCACAGCCTCTCTGGGCAGCCTGTGCCAGGGCTCGGGCACCCTCACTTTCACAAGAAATGTTTCCTTACATTCCTGTGGAACTCCCGGTGCCTCAGCTTGTGGCCGTTTCCTCTAGTCCTATCACTGGCCACCACTGGAAAGAGGCCGCCCCCTCCTCCTTGCTGCCTCCCTTGAGGTATTTATAGACACTGATCCGGTCCTCCCTCAGCCTTCTCTTCTCCAGGCTGAACGGGCCCAGCTCTCGCAGCCTCTCCTCACGGGGCAGATGTTCCAGGCCCCTCATCATCCTCACGTTTAATGCTATGTTCATGTACGCAATGTTAATAGGGGGTGTGTGTATATGTATAGATCTGCATAAGACACGTATGTTGTACATAGCACATGGTGTCTTCAGGGACAGGCAAACCTTTCTATATGTATTTAGATGCATGACTATGTCTGTAGCATATTCATAATCATTTTCTAAAAGAAAAATCATTTGTGAGCTGATTGTTATATATGCACAAAGGAAAGTGAATATGTGCTATACTCAGTTTGAGTATTAGAAATATTTCATATATATTATATATATATTTTATATAATATAAATATATTACATATATCATGCTACTTCTGTATAATATCCACAAACAATTCAGATTTCTTAAAATGGGATGTTACTTCCAGCATTCCTGCACACTCTTAACCACACTGTGCAAATGCTCTTCTATCACCCACACAAGAGGGAGAAATTTCTCCTTGCCCCTTCCCCGACAGACTATATTCCAGGGGTTTTATACTCATAGGTCTATGAATTAGAGGTTAATGCTTCTGTGCTGTGAAGACACCAGTGTTTTCCTGTGCCTACCCCAGTGCTGGAGAGCGCGGGAGCAGCTGCCCTGGTTGGGGCTACGGCCCCTTTTCCTTTCCCCTGGAGCAGGAAAGGCTGCTCGCACAGCCGAGTGCTTTGGTGTCCACAGGAGAAATTAGCTGGACTTGGAAGCTTTCCGCTAGGAAATGAGTGGTATAAAACCAGCTTCCGAATTCCGCCCTTCTCGCAGGACCTTGCTGTTCTGCCTTTTTTCCCAGAGACTCATTCAATGTTTTTGTACGTAACATGACTTAACAATCTGCATAATCTGAGTTTCACAAGCAGTGCTTGGGAATTGTGCATGGGAATGCGTGATATTCCAGGGCAATCCAGCCTGTAGCAGCTTTCTAGCGGAGACAAGCATGTGGCTGGTCCTGTGCCGCAGTCCCGGAGCCAGAGCTTCCAAAGGGGGTTCCAAAGTCAGGCAGGGAAAGCACCAGCTTCACAAACAGTTATGTTCATAACAGAGAGGAAAAGCCCATGTAAAGAACCAACAGGAAGGGCTATATAGCAATCACCACCACTTCAGTGCTTACCTGTATCTATAAAGGTAGGCAAAATTTAGCTTTTTTTTTTTTTTTTTAAGGGTCTAATTAATTTTATTAGAGAGTAAGTAAATTCAGCTGTGAATGTTTGAGAATCTAATGACTTCCAGAGATTCAGAATGAATTCAGCAATAAAAGCTAATTAGAAGGGAAATGGATGCCTAAAATATCCCTGGTGTGCATAAAGAAGGAGTGTAAAGACCATTAATTGAAATTAAAATTTAACAGTAGCCTAATGCTGCATGACATAAAATTCCATCTGTTGTGCAGAGCCACTAAACAAAGATACATGGGGGATAGTGTACAGTGTCTCAGCTTTGCCTCTTCTCAATGAACGTATTTTAATATCCAACCACTCCACATAATGGGAAGTTTGCTGTTCACAAGAGCCAGTTTGGGGCGCGATGATTCCTGTAATTGCCAAATTGGAGGGAAAAAAAAATCACGCTGCGTTAGTGAGATATTTTATTCTTAATTAATTAGTTGGGTTTTCTTATTTCTTTTTTTTTTTCTTTTTTTTTCCCCCTACAAACTTGAAACATGTAGCCATCCGTGTTAGCAGTAATGGGCTGTAAAGTCTTTGTCTCAGTGAGTTGCGAGATTATCACAGAATCACAGAATGACAAAATCGCAGAATTACAGAATGACAAAATCGCAGAATCACAGAATGGTTGAGGTTGGCAGGGAGCCCTCGAGATCACCCAGTGGGTTATTGCTGCAACCACTTCCAGCGTGTACACGGCTTTCATGAACTCCATTGGAACCCTTTCCAAAGCACAGCTAAGAAAGGAGGCTGTATTGTACCTGCATTCCTATATTACATGAACACAACGAAAATAATCCCATTTTGATGACAAGAAACATTCAACTTGCACTCGGGAAGGATGTCATTCATTAAAAAAAAGTCAGTCAGTAGTTTAGAGGATTCATATTTACTGAGGAGCATCCGACAGGATGATTTCCTACCCAGGGTTAGCTGCACTAGGGGCTATTTTTGCTCTAGCAAAGTGACCGTACAGTGCTCAGTGCGGCGCGACCGTGCGTGGATTGATACCCAGCAAGGCAACTGCCTGTGCAGGGGCCACCACGACAAGTCAGGTGCAGAGGTTCATATGGAACATCCTTTGAGTATCTACGTATGCATTTATAACATAATTATAAATTATAATTTGTAATTTATAATTTAGCTTGCAAAGCAGAAGACTTTTTGAGGAAAAAGGCAATGTTTTAGAAAGAGGGCTCATGACTTGCAATGCAAATCCACGGTACAAAGTTTTGGGAGTCAGTGGGATGGAAGAACTAGAACCTGTCTGTGGAGGTTAAAGACAAATTTGTGTTTGGCAGTTTTGGGGATCTTTAGCTGAGGCGAGTTAATCATTGCAAGAAGCAGCAACAAAATATACGGGGGTGTCTTCTTTTATCGTCTGAAGACCAAGTTTCATTGACTTTATAGTCAGTCCTTTCAAACATTAAGAACATGAAAAATAGAGCTCTAAAGGTCAGGCTGTAACGAAGATACTTTGGGTATTCCCGACTTTAATTTACAAATTTATGTGAGAGCGGAAAATTGATCTCACACAGTGTGGAAAAACAGAGGTCAGAAGCCAGAACTAACCAGGCATGTTTCAGCCCTTGCCTTTCACTAAGGACAAGTGTAAAAATAATCCTCTTCGTGAAAAACTGTTCCCAGGGCTTTGTAAAATTCATGTAATTGCAGCCCCTTAATTTAGCGTTTGCTCTTTTCAATGTTTATTTTTCCTGTTTGATATCAAGATGTTCAAAATAGCTATCAGTTTTTGATTCAAAGTACCTTTCATAATACTTGTACTGCTCCCAAAACATTATTTTGAGATGAAAGACATAAGTGACTGGGTATATGTTTGTAAGAGCAAGTACTTTTCTGTCCACGCTCCATTTGCTGACTTTTCACATGACGTGTAGGTAGTTGAACGCGTCTATATGAACCCTGTCAGACCGTGCTGGAATAGCTGCCTTTGACTCCTCTCCCAGTAATAAGCCTCACTTGTAATTAGTGGTAAGGTATATAGGTATAAGGTTATAATGCTGTCCATTAGAGAGGTATCTGACAGCTTCCCCGTGCAAACGTGCCTCTCTCCCAGCCAAGATGTAATGGTTATGTACATAATATTTATAAACATATGGTAAAACATTTCGCAGAATATATTTCAGTATCGTGGAGTACTTGGGGAAAATACCAGGGAAACCATCTGCCCGCTGGCGGGCGGAGGGATGAGGGGAGACGGGCGGCTGCTGCCTGCGAAACCCTCGTGTTTCCACACCGGGAAAGCAGAGGTAGGAAGGATCTTTTAAAAACAGAGCCTTCTTGTATGGAAATGTTGGTGTCTCTGCTACATCTCAGCTTGTTGATGCACCTGGCAGATGCCTGTGGTGGCAGGTGGTGTTTTCCTGTTTTCTGATTTCCTTTTTCTTCCCTTTTCTTTTCTTTCTGTAGATGTGAAGTCTTGAGTGAGGGGCTGAGTTTTGCCCCTCTGTGAGGATGGACACAGTTACAACGAGGATACCCATTGAATTCTTCTGTATTTCCCTTTCTTCTGTGGCCTGAGCTGCTGGCGCTCAGTCGTGCTCTAGCCAGCACATTCCCCAGATTTCTTAGGAAAAAATGCAAGGCTCAGGACGTGTCCAAGCATGATAACCACGTCCGCACAGGAGCACCTGGTCATCCTGGGCAGAGACAGCGGCTGCCGCGCGCACGGCGCACATCGAGGCCAGGAACGTCGTCAACTGCGGGAGCAGCCGGGGCCACAGAGGAGTCCTGGGGGTCCCGGGAACTGTCAAACCTGCTCTGTGTCTCCATAGACCCACAGTCGTCCCTCTAAACACATTGTCTAAAACACTGTCATTCTCCTCACAAAGAGATAGGTAAGTGTATCCAGACTCCTGCAGACCGTCTTCCTAAGGCCCAACACAAGTTGTAAGTTTGTGAGGAATGTGGTAGTGAAATATTAACAACTTAAAACCAGTATGTGGGTAAAGCAAGTAATGTTTATTTTTCTTTTTGCTTTGTTTTTTAAACATTGTACTGATAATATAAATAGTATATTATAATATAAAAGTACAATGGAAAGGAGCTACTGTTTTGCAATTTGATATTAAGACAGTTACTAGGAATCTTGTTTGTCCAGAAGATCAATTCATTATCCACAAGCAGAATTACAGGACACCGATTTTCAACACTATTTACATATCTACACTATCTACACTATCTACCTATTTACAATACGTAAAATTATTTTCCAATATATAAAATTTCATATAAAATTACAATGTGATATATTGAGACATGCAAAACTTAATTATATTCCAACCACAAAAGGCTCAGAGAACAAATATGGATAACATAATATTTCAGCAAAATGTTCAGGAGCTGAGATAAACATCTGAAAGCTCTCCCTGAGTTTGCAGAAGTGTTGCTAAATTACTGTTTACAGTAACCTAGACACAACAATCCTGTTTCTCAAATAATTTTCTGTCTCAAATGTTTGCTGGATACTTTATGACCGGTGTATCTTGGTCAAACCCAGAAGGATGGCAACTGTCCAGGTTCACATCCTCTCACAGACTGTCATCATTTTTGCCCTTCTTCCTCTCTTCCTTGGGCTCAATATTTATGGCTATTTTGCCATACACACATCCTACACACATCACGAGCCCTGGCTACTTCCCTGCTCTTATCTCATTCCGCCCGGTTTGGCACCATGTTTCCTGGAGAGCCAAGCTCGAAGCTGGCCAGGATCCTCCATCCAAGGCCTTCGCTCTCTCTGGAGGGTAAGATGACCTCATGCATCTTGATTCTTTCTCATTTTCATCGCTCTCTGATGGCCATATTTGGCTTTTTTTTCGCAGTATGACACTGTTGACTTGTGTTGAGCACTGATACGTGTTGAAACTGGCACCCTTTCCTGCACAACCGCTGGCCATGTGTTCCCCATCCAGCACTTCCATAGCTAATGGCTCATACCTTTTCCCACTGAATAGTGTCCCGTGCTTTAATCCGCTTTGCATACATTCAGGTTAATTTGGATTCCAGGCCTGTCCTCCAGCATGTCTGCAATTATCCCTGCAAGGTTTGTGTTATCTGCACAGCGCTCACGGAGGATTCACACCTAATGCCTGGTGCCCACCCCAACTATGGAGCTGACCATAACCAAGGGATGAGCTCCATCCCTAAAGAAGGGACCTACTGGAAAGGTCTGGATAGCCCTTTGCTACCTGAGGTCAGCATTTGGGGACTGTATTAGCTTAAGAAGATGAAATGAGGTAGTTTTGTTCCATAAATTGTGTTAAGAGATGTATAATATATATATGATAAGTCCTTGGTGGGCTGGAACAATCCATTTCGAAGGAGCAAGAAAAACAGAAATGCAACTTTTACCAGAATAAGAGATCACATTTTAAGCAGAAAGGTGGAAAAAAAAAATGTGTTTTTAAAGAACAGCCCAGTTCAAAATGTGGGAGCTGAATTGCAGAAATGCTTTTGGTGTTTCCCCTCCAGCACCACAATTTGCACATGGGGTCCAGTCCGCAGCGCTCCTGAGGGGGCAGCAAACCTCATGTCGGGCCCTTCTCCCCACACTCCTACACACAGGGATGTGCTCAGCACAGGATTTAATGCAGTTCAAAGCCACTGTCACAGGCAGCAATGCTTTTTAATTACCCTAAGACATGGTGGAAATACTTTGTGGCATTTTTTCTTTGAAAAATGCATCCACTTGTGGCTGCATTCCGAGGAAACTGCATTTTCTGAGTTGTATATTTGGTCCCATTCTCGTCAGTGAGTAGAATGAGTGTCACTCTTCTTGCTTCTGCTGCCCTTGTATCCATTGCACTCGCTAAAATTTGCATCAGGAAGGATCCACACTTTACATGTACCCCTTTAATCCTCCAAAAAAGGAGAATTTTGCCTGGTTACTTTACAACTAAAAGGTAATGTGAAATCACCTTCAAAGAATAGGAGAGTCCACACATCTCTACAAATATGTTCTAAGTACAAACAATTAGAAAACTCCAGTTAGCCAAAAAAGAGCTGAATTACCCTGTTCTAGAGCTGACAGTACATTACAGCTTAATTCCTACAGGGAAGAATCGTACACAAGGGGAAAAATTGCTTGTTATGAATGCTCCTGCATTTCATTTGTTTTCCTCATTTTGTATACACTTAAAAATGTTATTTACAGTTTTGTAGAAGGTTTCTTCAAAAGCAAATGAACTGTCACTTAATATAATGGCTTTTGGGGATCTACAAATATAAGGAGAATTACAATAGCATCTGATTCAATTCTTTGGTAATGCCATTAAATGCAGTGCGGGGTGTTTGCAAGACTTACAATTATGGTGATGACAGTGCAAAGATAAATATGTAAGGGAAACAAGATGCTTTTTTCTCTTCGTCTCAGCTGGGTTTAGTTAGGGCTGTGTTAACTGCCCCAATTTAGTGCCAGTCACCAGTCTCAGTTGATGGGAACAAATCTGGACTGGGTATCTCTGAGTACCTGGTTATCTGGGGGGTGCTCAAAGGGGAGGCTCTTTCCAAAAGGTGCTCATAAAAGATATGGGAAGGCATTACCAGCAGATGGGAACAAGGAGAGAATTTGCTGGAAAAAAAAGGAAGGACTTGCAGATGGTGGATGGTGCATTTGACCATTTGGCTGCAGTGAATGAATCAGCAATGGGAGCAGGTCAGTGCCTAAAACCCGCAGAAAACGAGCAGTGTGAGTCACATTTAGCCACCGTCAAGGGAGATTCCACTTTGTTTTTGTGCTGGTCCTTGGAAACACGTTTCCCTGCTTGCCTGTCTCTCCAGAGGAGGGTCCATGGGAGCCCTGCAGGTGTTTGCAGCCTGTGGCATCCTGGGCTGCCCACCCGCCTTGAGTTTGTCACTTGTGCTGCTCGGTGCCTTCTAAACACTCGCTCTGCCGCCTCCGTGGGATGATCCTGTTGCGCCCTCAGCTCAGTTGTGAATTGCTCTTGGTCCCCAGCCCCTTAGCTCAGGGAGAACACGCAGGAATGCTGCTGCTGTGGTGCTGCCAATGCCACGTGCCACAACACACAGTGATGCTCCGTGCGACGAGGCTGTCCCTAGCACAGCCCCATCAGTTCCCTAGGAGCAGCGAGCTCCAAGGTTCCCAGGGAAACACTGCACCTCTCCCAAGAGGAACGCTGACGCACAGCCCTGGCGATCCCGCCTGCCCCCTTGCTCCATGTGAGTGCATTGCAGTAGATCCATGTAGGCCAAGTTGCACAGGGGATTTTGCCCCAGTTTGAATCCTTTTTAAATACTAATGGTCAACATATGTGGCTTATTTTTGCTGAGACAGAGAGGAGCTGGAAAAGTGACAGTCTTGTTTTACCTTAGTGATAATTTCTAACCTAAGGTATTTTCTAGAATTAGTATAAACATGAGCCAATTGAAGAAAACCTGTCCCAGTGTCGGTAGGGAGCCCTAGCAGGTGTGGATGCTTCATGGCCCTCAGGGCAGGGAATGTCTTTTGGCTTTCGGCCAGCTAGGATAGGGATCCTAGACCTTCCGTTCCTGTGACGAGATAGAACAGACCCCGTGATTGCAGAGCTGCAGCTGATCCCGGGACTGGGGCCACCAGAAATACAAGCGTTTGGAAAGCTTTCCCTTTGGAAATTCGGGGACGGTTCATTTCGTTGTCTGCCAGTCTGTATGTCTGTATAAATAAGTAGCTTTTTCACCGAATCACTGAATCTACAGCTTGGACAAGTTACTTAAACAAGTCACTAAGCTTTTTATTCCCATAGACGAATGCAAAACCTCCCTTTCTCAGTGTTGAAATAGCTCTGGGGCAGACTGCGCTTGACATTGATTAATGTAAAGCTAGAAACATGACTTTATGCAAGAATATACAGAAATAATTCTTGATTGTGCTGTTCACCTGTTGTCACGACTAACTCCCCAGAAACGAGCCCTTGTTCTGCTGAATGCCCCTGTGATCTTGCTTCGGACACTGAAATCCCTTTGCCAGCTCCTTAGTGCTTCTCGGCAAATATTTGCCACTATTTCTCTATTCATATCTCACCCATTCATTTTTAGAAAGGGCAATATTTTATTCTCTTCATTTGTTACAAAATGAAAGATGATGTTTGCTCTTCGTACCCATTCTGCTTTTGCTGGAAAAACATTCCTGAGCATTATTGGAGGAAAAAAAAACTTATTTTATTGAGAGATTCAAGCTGCAAAATGCACCCAGTTGTTCATAACAGGCGATTCTACCATACAGGAGCTTATATTCTTATTTTTTCTTTGTAGTCATAAAAGAAAGAATTTCCGAATTTTCAAATTACAGTCTTTTACAACTTCTCTCTCTGCATGAAAACAGTCAAATTTGTCTCCCTAGATTATAGGGAGACAAGTTACAGGGGTAACTTATGAATAAACACTCCTTTTCTGTGTCTTAAAAGGCAGTATTTTTAAGGGGAGATATTATGGAGATCTATGGAGAAATAAAAGTTTAGCTGTTTTCAGGAAAAACTGCCACAATTCTGACATTAAATAGCATGGGAATCATTCATTTTGTCCTCATTGACACATTTGAATTTGCTAATTTTATGTAAAATTAAGGTGCCCCCCCCCACACACCATACCATGTCTTGGAGTGTAGATGATAAGAGAGTTTTGTTATTCCTTTTCCCTCTATTTCCACTATTCCTGAGTGTGCAGATCTCAGTTTTATTCTTGACAGGTAGAAATTAAAATGTTGGTCTCTGAATGATTTTTCTCTCTTTCAAAGAGTGACATAGATGGAAAGGTGACCACAGTTCCACTGGCATACAGAAGTGGCTTTTTAAAGAAACAAAAGCTTCTTTAAAAGAAGAAAAAAAGGAGTCTGGAATTTTGAAAGAGGTGAGGAGTGACATTGTTTTCATCTCCTTTTCCAGCCGTGTTTTGCCCCTCACCAGTACCATTACAGTAGGCGTTGTCCGAGACCTTGTGCATCCTGCAGGAGGGCAAAATGTCAAACACCAAAATATTGAATATGTTGGAATATATCCAATGATATATTGGATATATTGCATGAGAGGTCTCTGCCTTCATGCTAGAACCACCATCAAAGCATGTAGGGAAATGCAGGAGTTTCTCAGCCGTGTACAAATTAGGAGTTTCCACTTCTTCAGGAGCATTTTCATCAAAAAGCACATACTTTTCCCAGAAAAGCAGCATTCCAGCAGCATGTGAACATCTCTGTCATTAACAAATGAATTAAAAAATTCATGAAAAAAATGCACAATCTGTTTTACTCTAGTGTGCAATATGCCTACTTCTCAGCAAACACTTTTTTTTTCCCAGGGAAAATGTATTTATGACACATTAATATGTCAAGGGTTGCCTTTTAAACACACCATATGAGGTTTTTCCAGTGCAGTATGCAAGATGAATGCCTATTTAATTTGCATGATACCGATAACACTTTATGATAAAAATTTTCATATAAGATATGATGAAAGTGTAACCTACTGCTCATTTATAATATATTTGTCACTGTAGGCTTCACATTTGGGTCATATTAAATTGCAAGGAAAATAATGACTCACGATTACTGATAAGTAATCACAGTATTTATTGGTTTATACTGTATGACTTCAGTTCCTAACTATATAAGACCTCAGATAAGGGAAGAATTCTGAGTCTCAAAACTGCAAAAGAACCACAATAAAAAAAAAAAAAAAAGATTTTAAATATTTTTGATTGATTTTTTAAAAATATTTTTTGCTGCATTCCTTTCAGATAGTCACTCTAGTCTTATAGAGGCTGGATGCTGTAAAACCCTTTATGCTCAGTTACACTGGCCGGAGCTGCAGGAGATCCAGGCGATGAATGATTTGATGAATAAATTGGTGTTTGGCTCATTTGCTTCATGTTTTCAGCCAAAGATGAAGATTTGATTCTCTTCAACGTAAGTGTTGACCTCATCTTGGTTATGGTCAATGCTTACTTCTTGACTCAGTTAATCTCAATAGATACCCAAACAAACCTCAATATTTGCTTATTAGTAACAGTGAGAATCGTATATTTGGGGAGAACAAAAAATGAAGACGTTCCCAACAATTTTCCACCTGTAGTTTAACTAAAGTTCTATAAACAGTGCTTCACAATGGCAACACCTCTAGCTTTGCCAATGGTATTAAAGCCCCTAAAATTCTCCATATTTCCCTTTTTCTAAATTGGTGGGTATTTGTCCTCTCTGTGGTTCATAAGACTTGTAAGAAGTGTAGAAAATAGTAAGATTTATGTAGACTTGCTGGCAAGAGAGAGCAAGAGGCCTTTAGCACATGGCTTAGCAGACATGATGGTGGTGATGGGTTTACCCCAACTTGATGACCTTGAAAGTCCTTTCCAACCATGATGGTTCTATGACTCCCTGGTTCTGTGCTCTCCTTCCCTGCTTTGAGCGTTCCCATGTTCTCAGTGGGAATTCAGTGGGAATTGCCCTCAACTTCTGGACCGCTGCAGTTTACATAAATGTGCATGGTGTTTGTGCGTACCTCAGTTGTTCTTCCTTTCCCTCTTAGAGATCAATGTTCCTCTCGGTTTTCTTAGGCTCTCAGTAGAAGTGATGGGAAGGAGAAAAAACGAATTGAAATAGTTTCCACTAATAACAGCACACATTTATCTCCATTAGTTTCATACCCACTAAATGTGGGTGGCATTAGATGAACATCTTTAAAAAATGTGAAAAATATGAAAAAAGCCCAACAAGAAAGTTTATTCAGAAAAATAGGAGCACATGCCTGAAGTCAGTTTTCTATTCACAGGCTAAATTCGGTGATTAAATTATTTGTTGCCAAAATAATGCTTTGCTTGATGAACCACAACTCCATTAACCTGTACCTTCATATACTGGCTTGTTAAACTCTTTCCATTCTCCCTTCTATCTTTATTGTTAATTTGAGGAGCTTAGGTAGCCAGGTAAATGTTTTGCATGCTCCTTATAGACTTTTAAAATGAATCAACTTCAGAAACTCATTGCTAATGTGGAGATTAACCTGATTTTTCTGCTGAAAAGTAATCTTGGGACGTAAGGCCAGTGGTCCTTCGTGATATAATGACACAGGCAGGGAAGACCTTCCGTCCTACAGCAGCCCACGCTCACGGGCTCTCTCAGCCTTCAGCTTCTCTGATTCTGTAATCTGTGTTCCAATGAAGACAAACACAAAAATAATCATATTTTACCCCGTCTCCTGAAAACCATGAATGCATCTATGTGTTTATTGGTTCTGCGTTGTGTCGGCCGCATTGGAGTCTTGTTTTGCAGGCACAAACAACTCCAACGTGTCAGCAAGTGATAATTGGTATTTGCTTCCACTGCAGTGGAATCAGCAGCACTGGATAAGCACAAAGGAGGGCACAGGCTGCTCCCCACACCGTCAAGCTGAGACCTGCTCGGCGCTGTTCAGGCCCATCTGAGTCTCCCAAGTGGGCTCTGTGCTGACTTGCAGTGTCTCACTCACTGTTACACTTTAAATACTATGTTTAAAAGAAATCAGACGTGTCATTTTGATAAAGATGATGAGAATAAACAAGATTAGAGTAGCATGGCTCTACCTTTACAGAGTGTTTGGGATGTTTTAGGCATAGTGTTGATGTCTGCTGTTAAAGGACACACCAAAGCCTGTGTTTTGGGTGAAATTCCACATATACATAATAAAAAACCTGATGTGATAAAGGTCTTTAAAAAGAAAAAAAAAAGAGAGAGATGCTTTTTGAAAGTTGGGTGATTAAAAATGCAAATTAATATTCTCTTACATCTGACTACTGAACAAGTCCAAGAAGTCAGGCTTCATGTAACATGCAGAGATGGTGGAATCTACCTAAATAATGGAAATATTGCAAGCCCAAGTAAATACCTACATGAGGTTTGTTACTTTTCTGACTGATTTTGAACTGATCTACTTAAATCCTCTCCAGATTGCAATTAGTCATAGAATGTCAACAAGTGAAAGCAAGACTATAATTATTAACTCACAGGGGTAAGTTGCTGCTCATAGTCGGATATAGATACAATATCCCATTTTATAATTCCGTAAAAATGTTCAAGCAAATTATAGCCTTGTAGTAATTCGATAGCAGTTTTATCTCTCATACCATCTTTGTTGCTAGCTAATATTGGCATAAAATTTTCTTGTAAAAATGCCTGTCTCTCTAATCGAGGGTAAATACGTGGTAGGGAGAAATGTTGGGCCATATATCATATGTCATAAAACCAAATGTAGTAACGAAGCATAGAAGAGGCCAAACCTCCAACCTGTGTCCATTCCTGAAGCTGCTCCGTGAAGCCAGGGTGCTCTATGTCAGGTTTGAACTATCCGTGCTTAGAGGGAAAAGCAAAAGGGCAGAAAAGGACAGTCTGGGAAACGGCCGGTTCAGTTAAATGCACTGGTGTCATGATACAAAATAATGACTTAGGTCTCTGTGTGCTTTGACTGACTAAGAAAAGGTGACAAGATTAGATCAACATATTTGAGATTTGATTTCCAGATGGGAAAAATAAATACGATTCCAGCAGTATTTTTCAGACCGAAACACACTGAAAGACCCATTGTGTGGCCACCACAAAAAACAGTCTGACAAAGTCCTGGCACATTGTGTTAGAAATGAAAGGGTGTAATAGGCTATAAAAAGTGGAAACAACACGGCATTGAGAGGGGGAAAGAAAGAGAGAGCAGATGCTGTTTTCCAAACTGAATCTCCTCCGATACACTCTGGGGACCTCGTTTAATCAAGCATCATTCTCACACTTCATCACGTGTGTTATTCAGAAATGATGAAAAATTCTGGGAATAAATTAGGCATTTATTTCAGGATAAATGGGTTTGGAAATTTATTGTTATTCAAGCTATTCTGAAAAATTCCGTTTTTCCCTTTATTTCTACCAGAGGCTCCCAGCGTGACCTCATCAGAGCCCATTACCTGCAAGGTCCCAAGGGCAGGGACCCTGGCTCTCTTCACGGAAAACATTTTCCTGCTGTTTATGCTTCCGATTATCAAGTTTAAAATGTGTCTTTTGGAGTCCCTCTAGCAATCCTGTGATAATTCTGCTTCCTCCTGCTCGCATTGCAGTGACTTTGCGTCGGGAGGATTCCTCTCCCTTTCCCTCGTGTCCTGTTGGCTTTGGCTTTTTCCTGTCCCGTTGTATTACCCACTCCCGTTTACCCTTAGCGCTTTGCTTGCCAGCTTTGTGGGTAAACACATTTAGCTCCGGGGTAAGTGAGCTGAGCCTTGCTGGGGTCGGACCCTGTCAGGTCCAATCAGTCGCATGGTCCCTCACGCCAGGGAGCTCCAGCATCTGCACTGCTCCGCAGGATGCGGCTCTGGAGCCTGTGTCGGGTATCCCAACCGCCAGCACTCAATGAGCATGGATAAAGGGGTTTGGATTGGGGGAGTGTGGTTTAGATGCTCCCAGCGCTCGGCGATGTCCGCGTGGTGAATTGGGCAGCCCTGTTGGTGACGATGTGGAGAGAAGGCTTTCTATGATGTTCCCTTAGCAGAAGACACACCTCCACGAAAATTAAAATGTGCAGATCATGGGTAATTTCCTATTAAATTCTTCAATGCCCTGAAGTTTTTCCCTTGCAAGGGGCGCTATCGCGGGCCCTTTTTGCAGCCCGTGGCCGCTCTTAGCTCAGCCCCCTGCCTGGTATGTAGCCCAGGCCCCTGCCATTGCCAGCCCCATTTTCCTGCCCACAGAAGCCAAGGAGCAGCCGGTGGGGTTCAGTCATCAGCTGCTTCTCTTCTTTTCCAGTTATTTTTCCCCTCAGCAACACCACAGTGATATATGGGCTAGCAGAAGCATCCAATCAAGGTTCCAGAGACTGAATAAGAAGTGTTCAGTGCTTAATATCTGCAAGAAGTCAGCATTATTTGTGCCATATGAGCAGTGAACTTCATAGCATCCTGCCCACGCCGCATCCTTAGGATGCTCCTTTTCCGTTTGTCGACAGTGCCACTTAACAGGGTGATCAGAAACTCTGCAGAGCCGATTGACAATAATGAGCAGATTGAAGTAGGAAAAAGATCATTAAAAAATCTTGTAAAACCAGAGAACTGGTTGTTTTCAAACACTCAACAATTGGGATCTCTTCCTGGAGAGCCCTGGAAGGGGCTCCTGTCAGTGAGCTCAGTGTTGGAGCTCAGCTTGGATGGTTTCAGGTTCCAACTTGTATAAGTCTCCTCCTAATACCTTGTGATGTCTCTTTTCCTGTCCTTTTATTCTCTCTTTTTAGGCAGAAAAGCCCCCCTGTGCAGAGCTTTGACCCGTGCAGTCACTTCCCCCAGCTTGCAGTGCTGGATGGACAGGCTCCGTAAGCAAAATGTGGAGGTATTTATCAGTAGGAGTTGTGATATTGTGAAAGTTGGTTCCAGCTGGAAGCCTGTGTTTGGAAAATACTGACATCAATTTGTACAGTGCATGGTGGGGCACTTAAGCTTCCCTATAGCGCATTTCCATCTACCATATAGTACCTAACATGAAATACAAACCACGAGGGGTTCAGAAAGCAGCCACTTTCCCTAATCCAAATTACAAAGCCAGGGAGGTCAGAGGACTTTAAATAACACCCCAGTGCTTTTGTAGAGGGGATGGATTCAGTTCTCAAGCAGCGTACCCAGGCCCGTGCACGTCTGCAAAGGGGGAATGTTCCCCACTCCTCTGCAAACTGTGACCCCAGGAGCAGCAGCCCTCAGGCCCCGTGGGGCAGAACCCACAGAGGAGGCTGAGCCTGGTGAAAAGAGCATCGTGCTGGGGCCTGCTGCAAAAAAAACCCTCCTTTTGGGGGGGAGAAAATGGGCAGGGGTAGGAGCACAGCCCAGGAGGTAGATCCTCCATATTATTTTATTCCTCAGCATGGGACACACGGTCTCGTAGTCAAGTGCTCCTGTCAGAAAAACAGGGAGCACATTTGGACCTAAGCCACTGAAGTGACTGTATTTCACATCAGGAGATTTTTTTTTGCTTTTGCCTGTGATTTTGCTCTTCATCCTTAACACAGCACTCCATTAAAATCAAATATAATTGTATGTTAAAAACGTAACGGTTGTATTATTTTCCATTTCTTTATGGGATGTTTAATGAGTTAAAAGTTTATATTCCATTTCTTTGTTACCTCCGAAAAGTATAAATTCTAAAAATAGTGAACTGAATTTAATAGAATGAGTGCCATATTTCATTGAAAGTGACATTACATGATAACATTTTAGAGCTGCTTGTAATACCCTTCTGGTGGTTTTAGGGATTTCATAAGATACAGCAACTTGCTGCCATGTGCAGCTACTGCAAAAGGAGGAAAAGCAGCCAAACACCCAGACTTTCACACCAGAACCAAATTAAATCTTTCCACCTTTAGGAATACAGTCAAATTTCCTTTGTTTTTATTGTGCTGATCTAATTTCCACACTCAGCTCAAGAGATACCCCAAATCTCAATCTTCCCTTGTGAAAGTGCAGCTCGTGGTGCAAATCAGGAAGGTCTGGGTGCAAATGTGGGAAACTGAAACGCTGTTTTCTCTTGCCCCAGAAAGCAAAGGGCAGGGGAGACACGATAAAACATGCAATTTCCACCCATTCTGTGTCTGCAGACTGGTAGCCTGAGCTGACAGGAATGGGAATAGTGACTGCGAGCTGAGATCTCCCATTTCTGATTATTTATCCCTCAGCCTTTTATTTGTGCTCCCGAGAAGGGGAGGGAGGAATTGGAAGCTAAGTTAGTCTGTGATGAAATGTTCACTTTATCTCTGTATTTTCTGACTTTTCCTGAGTTCAAAAGAGATCATTCTGAAAGAGAACCAATTTATTTTGTCATATAAGGGGGGGGGAAAAAGTGTAAAGCTGCTCAGATTTTATGCTTGACTCCTGACTATGCCAGCACAGTAGCACAATTATTGGACCAATGCAGCTCGAGAGCTGGATTTATTGGAAATAAACTTGCAGCTCCCCTAAAGGCTTTTCAGGCTTTTCACAAATATGATAAGAGAAAAAATATATTACAACAGAGCAGAAGAAGGAAAGTAAATACAGAGGTGAAGCTGGTTAGCATTTAGGTAAATATGAACAGAATGGTCAATTTAGAAGTCGTACGGCTAGATGATGCCTAATAAATTTGAACACACAACAGAAACACTTTGCACAGATGCATGGAAAGAGTGATCACAACCATTAGCTTTAATAGGCTTTTTGCTCCGGGTTTCCTACAGGATTTAGGTCATCATTGCGTTCCACAAACTAAGCTGTGGCCCGGCGCTTCAGTTTAGATACGATCTTTTATTTGGCTGCAATTTGCAAAGGGGGAAACGCGCTTTGGAGGGGGTATTTTTCATGCTGCCTGTGCAGTCCTTCCAGATTCATGAGCAGCAGCAGGCAGCTGCACCATCCAAGATACAGGAGGTCTTTCTTGAGGCCAGTCTACAGCAGAAGACCATCAGTCTTTTCCAGGGGCCGCTCCATTTGCAGAAGGCAGCATCTCCGTGGTCCCGTGGGCAGGGGGTTGTTGATCTGGTTTGGAGGTTCCCAGGCTCTTGCTGGAGTGGAGTCGCTCTCTGGATGTGACCCAGGGCACGTCCGTGCGTGTCTGCACCCCCTGACCAGCTCAATGACTGTAGCCTGTCCGTCCTTTTCTGCCTGTAGCAATCCTGCTTTCAGTAACCCAAACTGCCACTAACGCTTCGGATTTATTGATTTAAGTCTAAATTGTGTAGTGCTGTTGGTGCTCTAGGTGAAGCAATGGCATGAGCGAGCTTGCTGGTGTGTGGCTCGTGTAAAGCAGCACGCTGTTAGGACAGCTCAGACACAGCAGCTCTGTAGTTTGTCCCATGCCATTCTGAAGCCTGGATTTCTGAGGATCTTCTGACCAGCTCCAAAGAAAAACATGCAAAGTTGCCGATAAAAATAGCCAATAATTTGGGCTTTGGGAGCAAGTACAAGAGCCACGTTCTCCCTGCAGGGCCTCGGCGTGCCGGACTCCGCTCGCTAGTGATGGCCCTGCAGTCACCTGCTATTTATGGAGCCCTGCGTGGAGCTTTGTGCAACCCAGACAGCTTCTCCATCACGCCTGACAATGTGTCGAGTCGACTGCAGTCATTAAATGTTAGAATTATTAGCTCGGCGCGTAACTCGTGCTCTTTCACTTAACAGATGGGCTCTGGGAAGAGTGGGAAGACCAAGCAGCCTTGAAAGGATGGGGGCCTCAACCATCTGAACACACGGCTGCGTTTCATCGCTGGTGCTGAGTCAAAGAGCTGTGGTATTAACCCAGTTTTAAAACATTTTCTCTTCTTTAAATGGCATGTGCAAACCGATTTAGGAAAGGTATATAAGCTATGTGTGTCAATTTGTGCTGCCAATGATGATCCTTTTCTTCTTTCCATATTACCACGAAGGCTGGTATAATTTCAGTGAGGTTGTGTGTTGGATCAGTGTCACTCATCTGATGCATAGTGACATTCTCTTACACATCTCTAAAACCCATCACAAATTAGAAAACGTGAGTCAGCCTGTGCCCAGCTTTCATGTGCTCCTTGTTTCATGTGCCTGTTTGCTTGAATTCCTTCCTTCTAATTCTTTCCTTTGTTCTTTTTCTCGCTTCCCTTCGTTCCTTTCCTCCCCACAGCCACACCACCTGCGGCTCTACCATTTTTGTGGCTTGCCATGTCCCAAACACCAGTAACTTCTACACCTCTCTGTTTCTGTTTCTGCATTTGAGCATCTGTGTGTCCCTTCCCAATAAGCCCCTTGCCAGGCCGTGTGAGTCCTGCAAGTTCCAACATCTCCTGTGTATCGATCCTTTGCCTCCAACTGCTCTGACCACAAATGAAGCAATGATGTGTTTCATACGAAGAAAGTCACAGCCAAATTAGGTTTTCTGAAAGGTTATGTGTTCTCTAAATAACCAATGGTGTTTTTCCTTCCATGTGCAGGACAAAGGGAGATGATCAGGAAGTTAGAAAGAAAGTGTGTCTTGCACTTCACCAGCATTTTCTGTGGGATGTCAGTGCACACCCCTGAGCCCCAATCAAGCAGTAAGTACTGATGAGTTCTAGTTGGTTGTATCATCCAGAATCTCAACCACAATCCACACCCTGTGGTTTGGAACCTCCTTACAAACTGCAGGAATCAGGATTCCTGATTTTTCTTGCAGAATCTGCAGTTGTCCAGCAATTTACATATTGACAGGCATGTCCTTTATCAAACACAAATATATTCACAAGGATAATTCCTGGCCAAAATGTGAATAGAAAAGCAAGAGACGAGTGCAGGAGGTCGTGCCATGACTCCTGTGTGCACAGTGGGGCTTTCCGGCACTGTTCCAGTTTGGTTTAGAACATCTCAAGGTTGGAGGCTCCACAGCCCTTCTGGGCAACCTGTCCTAGTGTGTGGCCACCCCTGCAGGAGGAGTTTTCTCCTGATGGTTGACAGTGTTTTCTGTGTTTCCCCTTGTGCCTCTTGCCTCTTGCTTTGTCTCTGGGCATCCATGGCAAGAGTCTGGCTCCTTCATCCTTACTCTTGGCCATCAGATACTTAGATCCATGTTAGGATTCCCAGAGTGATTCTTACAGGCTGGACATCCCAGCCTTCCCAGCTTCTCCTTGGAGGGTAGACGTCCAGTCCCTTGTCTTTGGGGGTTACCTACAGTTATCTGTGGGCTCCCGTGAGGTTTCCTGTGAAGCTTCGTCCAACTGACTTTCCAGTTTTGCCATGAGATATCAGCCCTAACTGGGTCTTTTTTTTTCTGAGGGATTTGTGGTCCATAATAGCAAAGCAGTATTAATACAATAGAGAGAATGTGTGCATGTCCACTGAGGGACATTAACATTCTCCTATGGCACCTGCAATTATGTGCAGAAAACACAATTAAAAGAAGGAATGTGTATTTAATAAGTTGTCAGGCATCATGTATGACCTCACCAGAAGATTACACCTTTGGTAATGCTCTTCCTTAATGCCAAGGAGTAGTAATGCCAGGCCCAAGGGCTGCCTGGCCACCTGCCTGCGGCCACCTCTCCATGGAGGCCTGGGTAGGAAACAAATAGCTCTGGAAGCTCTGGAGATGCTTCTCCTCATTAAGGAGTGCCAGGTACGTATGCATTGCTTGTTAATTAGCAATATTCAACAGGACAGGACAGCTAAAAAGGGAAGCAAAGTGAAGCACGTTGGGAGCAATCTTCAGCTCTTGGAAATGTGCCCAGTTCAATAGGGGTCTAATGGACCTCTCCAAAATCATGTTGGACAAGGTCTGGCTCCCTGTTTCATGATCTCACCGATCGTGTTTGGCTCATGCCAAAACATGTTCCACAGGCTTAGCAGTCGAGGGACAGGAGCTCAGCTAAGCTGGGTCTAATCCTGGCTTCAAATTCAGCCCAGAAATTCCTAGTTTTCCTTTTTTCCTTATTTTTGTTTTCCTTTTGACGAGCATCCCTGAGGGAGCAGACGGGAAGCGAGGGCTTCACGGAGCCTGTGCCTTTGGCAGCCGCTATCCGTGCAGTGAGGAGGAGCGGCTGCGTGTCAGACAGGCCTGGCAAAGCCCGCCTTGCTGCCCGGCCCTGCACGTCCCTACAGGGCCGAGGAGCAGACGTTCAGGCGGCCGCGGCGCTGCTGTGCTGACCCTGGCTGCGTGCACCCGTCACGGCACCAGTGTCTGCCCCCACCTGCCTCCGGGTCTGCAGGGCTGCCCATGTCGAAGGGCTGCCTGTGCTGAGCCACTTGGCTGCTCTTGCAGTTTCTTGTGGCGGTTTCTTCCATAGTTCCTGCATTTTCCCTCCTCCAAGGCGGGTTCCTCGGAGCCTTCGGTGCCTCCCCAAGCCACGCGGGGCTCTGTCAGATCTTCTTGCTTTGCCTCAAATCTCTCTGTTTTTCCCTTGGCTGTTTTTATAAAAGCTGATCCGTGCAAAGCATTGACCGGAGAACAAAGCGCCGCGGAAATCCATGTGGCTCTTGGGAGAGACCTGATAAACATGGGCCTGAGAGCAGCCGAGAAGCTCCAGGTGTTGGACCCGGACCTTGTCTCCAGCCCGGCATGGACAGGGATTTGCTTCCTGCCTTGAGGCTAAAGAGTTTCCATGGCCCCATTTTCCTCCTGTTATCCTGCATAAATTCACCCCACCAGTGCATTCATGCTCTTTCCCTGTGAAAAAATAGCAATCTTGCCATTAGCATGGGCTACATGAAAAATATAATTTTCTATTTCCCTCCAAAACTGGAAATATAATTCCATAGTTATCTGGCAAAATTCTTTGGGTAGACTGTTTCTCTGGGAGAAAGATGTTTCTCTCTTAGTAAAGGTCTATCATTTCGTAACAAATAAAAGAAAAACAGCCAAAAGATACCACAAGGAAAGCAATTTTAGTTTGAAATATATTTATATAGCTGTAGGTACAAAAAAATAGTGAAACAAGGGAGATATGGCTGGATGGAGGGCTGGCTGGATGGCAGAGCTCAGAGGGTGGTGATAAATGGGGCCGAGTCCAGTTGGAGGCCTGTGGCCAGTGGTGTCCCCCAGGGGTCAGTGCTGGACCCAGTGCTGTTCAATTTGTTCATCA
>VZSG01000216.1:825726-860326 GCA_013398315.1 Nothoprocta pentlandii | reverse complement strand
GTGCGGAGGAACTTCTTTACTGTGAGGGTGACAGAGCAGTGGAACAGGCTGCCCAGGGGGGTTGTGGAGTCTCCTTCTCTGGAGGTCTTCAAAACCCGCCTGGACGCCACCCTGTGCCACATGCTGTAGATGTGCCTGCTTGAGCAGGAAGGTTGGACTAGATGATCTCTAGAGGTCCCTTCCAACCTTAAATATTCTGTGATTCTGTGATTCTGTGATTCTGTGATATGAACGTTTCTGGTTCATGGGCTTGTTCACATGCTCTGCGTTATGGTGGCTGCTCATGTTCCTCTGGAAAGATCAGTTATTTAGACTATTTCCCCGTGTTAATGGTGTGTCAGGGACGGTTATGTCATCCCCGATGACTGCAGGGAAGCGAGGTGAAGACGTCCTGCAGGGACAGCGAGCTGCCGATGGAGGGGCCGGAGGGCTGGCCGTGTTCCGGCCTTGATCCCAGCCCCTTCCGAGGTGCTGGTGCACCCAGAGGCTCCCGCCCCATCCACATGCTCGTGGATCCAAACACCCTTTCGGGACTATATCCAGCTGCTCCCCTTGCTGGTCCCAAGCACAAATTTAATTCAGAATCACTCAGGTCGCTCAGGAGGCAGTTTCCTTGGAAGCTTCTATCAGCTCTGAGGTGTCGTTTCGTGCTCTTTAGTTTAGCAAACCCTTTATTGTACCTTTTTGGGGATGAAAATACCATATTTTGGAGTCAATTCTTTTTTGCAGCCTGTTGATCCTCCTCCATCAGGCTTATGCTCCCTCCACTACTCAAAAAACAAGTGCATCCCCTCATAAAACGCTACAGCACATTTAGTATTCATTGGAGAGCCTAGTGATGATGGAGGAAAATCAAGTTTCAACAACCACCTTTTCCTTCACCATAAATACATTCTCGTATTTTGTTGGCACTAATATTTATGTATTTACTCTTTCTATTACTGTGGTGCACAGGAACCTTTGTCAGAGGCAAGAGTTTTCTTGGCAGCTCTCCCAGCCTTTGCTAAGAGGAAATGATTGCAGTTACTCATGCAAGTTTTTACAGTTTCTTATCATATCTCCTTTTTATTTATTATTTTTTTAGAGTGTCACATTAGAACATTTCATTCAGATTGATCAATGAATTCCAGAGTTTTTTGGTGGTAGTTTTATTTTTAAAACTAAATTAAAGCTACAGAGGGTTTAAATAAAGCAGTGCTTACTTAAAGTGCTTACTTGAAAGGAAATCTAGAGTTTGCCAGTCAAATTTAAGTACTTTTTTTTCCGAAATATAAGACAAAAGTACTATTGCTTGGAGACTGGTTCATTTTTTTACACAGAACCAGTCTTTTTCCTACAAAACACTTTTTCGTGCTTGAAAGTCTGAAGTTCAAATAATACTGCAGTGAAAAAGCACAAGATTTTTAAAGTGGTAGAATACCAGAAAAATTGAGTCAAAATCATGGTTTTTTGCATTGCTCTTTGGTCTCATTTAGCTTGCCATTAACATGTTTATCATATTAAGAGACCTTTCTAGAATTCTTTAATCTTCCCATTCTCAAAGAATTTAATGAATAAAACCCTCAAAGTTCTTACAAACTTTCCCCGCTGGAAAGATGGACAGGAGAAAATCTGGCAACACTAATAGCTGTCTCATAATTCATAGCTCTTGTTATTCACCGATTCCCAGACAAATTGGCACTAATTAGTTGTGTTTGTTTGTTTATCCTCAGCGCGCATGCCTGACACCCCGTTTAATTGCTGCATTTGCCTGCATCTCAATGTGGTACTGCAGCAGATTCCCTCTTCTGCAGGGTCCTGCCCGCCTCATCCTCCGCACATTTCCAAGAAAAGCACTAGGAAAGATGTTAAAATAGACCCATGCCATAGACATAACATGGACATAACAAGCCCACATCTGCTGTCAAGAAAACGAAATGAACTTAACACACCCGGGTGACCTTCGGGAAAATAAATAAGTATTTTGGAAGTTTTTCATGACAGCTAATATTGAAAGAAGGTGGGTATTCCATCATAAAGAAAGTGAATATTTTGCTGTTATCCTGTGCATTTTGCCCCAAGTTATGCTTAGTGTCATTATTTAAGATCATTTCAGGCGCTTGGATCATTTAAGACACAGTCACCTGTATATTCCCCTGCCATTGTCTCACTTGTGCCACTCGCATTTGCTAAATAAGTGGTGAAATTATGGATTCTGCCGTGCAGAAAGGTCCTTGTTTATATTATTTGAACTGAGTGTAATACAATATCTGTGGCTCACTATTATACAACAAACATATGTCTTATAGTGCAGAGAAGCAGGTATTTTTTAAATAGGAATCTTTTATCATCACTAGCACCGTGTGTTCCTGGGAAATTTTTACAGCATTCCTGATAGTTACACTAAAATTAGATCAATCAGGCCCGACATGAGAGCCGACAGAGGGAGCGCTGCATTAATTCACATGTGAACACACACAGCAACACACATAAAGCCCGTAAGTGTTGTAAAGAGAGAGGTGCTGTGTGGCTCAGGAACAGAAAACAGGAGAATAGGGAAACAATAGAAATCCCCCACAACAGACATGGCTGGCCTTGAGGGAGGCAGAGCGAGGAATTGCGGTGTCTGCTGCTCGTAGGGAAAGAAAGAGGGAAATCAATAGTTACTTCTCGGAGAGTGCCGGCCCAGCATGTGGTATTGATATTTTTAACAGGGGGGAAAAGCTTTTCGCAACAAACCTTTCTCTTCTCCACCCTTAGAGGAGATCCGAGCGTCAGTTCCCGTTCGCTGTTATCTTCGGAGCGGCTTTGTGCTGCTTTCGGTGGTGCGGGCAGCCAGGCTTGTCCGTGTTTGCAGGGCGCCTGCAGCCCTTGATGACTCCAGCACTTCGGGGTGGCACCTCCCGTAATTTCATAATTTATCTCATGCCTCTCATAACTTCCAGACCTCATCCGTGTCCTGCATCCCCAAGAGGCCCATGTGAGGGTCACAGCATGGGAGTGACATTCAGCTCTTATTGCAACTGTTATGGATGCAACTGGGAGCTCCTCAATGACTGCTAGTTTTGTCAAACTACAGCTCTGAATGGAAGGAATTCACCCTGCAGTGAAATACATCCAACCCTGGTCCAGCTCCTGATTCCTGGAAAGGAGCTTTGACCGCAGTGTTCCGTGTGCTCTTGGACCTGGTTGCTGCCATCGGGCTGCTGCGTCATCACCCAGTCACTCACTGCGCTGTGCGGGGAGAGGTCAACGAAGGACTCTCTGCTGCTGTCCACAGGAAGAAAAGTGGCGTGTTAGAGAAGTCACATAGCTAGGACAGGGCACACTAGTATAAACCATACGAAAGACAAACCCTTAATTACTAGAATTAAATTGTTACTCTCAGTTTTGCAGTAAATTTGTAAAATCGTCATTTCAGGCTCTTCTCAGGAGGTCCCACAAGGAGCAAGGCAAGGAGGGAAGGGGATCAACGAGGCAGAGCTTCACTTTGCTATGCTCTAAATCTAATCCTAAATGCTAACCCTAACAGTACGCTAACCCTAAACCCTAACCCTAAGCTTTACCCTACTTTAAACCTAAGACTAACTCTAAACCTAACTCTAGTCTATCCCTAACTCTAATGCTAACACTTAACCCTAACCCAAAGCCCCAACCATAACTCTAAATCTTATTCTAACCCTAATTCTACCCTAATCTTAACACAAACTCTAACCCTAAACTGTAACCTTAACCCTAACAGAAACTCTACTCTATACCTAACCATAAAAATATCCTTCACTGCCCTACCACTGCACCCTAAAACTGCCCTAACCCTAAGGCCTAACCCTTAACCCTAACCCTAACCTTAAACTCTAGCCTAACCCATCCCCCAGCAATAAGCCCCAACCCTAACCTTATATTAACACCTCAGATACTCAGTCCCACAGTGTCTCCGAGACAGGCGGAGTGCGGCAGCCTCCACACAGGAGCCTCCACAGCTGGGAGCATCCCGCTCTTATTCCACATTGGCTTCGTGCCCCCCAGGGCGCTCCCGGCACTCTTGAACATCCTCTCATTCAGTAAGGATTTCTTTTCCCGTCACTGCAGGCTGGCAGGATCAACTGTGAGCTATTTTATCTTTTCTTTAGGGAACTAGGACTGCTCTGGGTTGGATTGGCAATAAAGACCCTGCTAAGGCCCAGAGACAGCGTTCCAGTTCTGGCTGTAGCAGTCTGCGCCAGGTGGGATTAGGTGAATTAATGACATTTAAGCATGTAACTTGCTCAGAAGCGATTCACATCAGCCAGAAATAGGCATTTTTCTTTCTTTAAAGGAAAATAACAGAAATTAAAGCTGATCTCTGTGACACCAAGTTTCCTCCTCAGAAGATCGGTTTGAATTCAGATATCTGTAATAAAGCCAAAGGAGGGAAAGATTCACACAGAAATAGACTCTTATTGCATTGTTTTCAAAATTGCCATTTTTCCTTCATCATCAGTGAGCACAAATTCAGTGGGGACAAGGAGTCCTGGGTGGATGAAGCCCTGGCTGTGGCATCCAGAGGCATCCAGAGGGAAGCGGAGCTGCCCGTGGGCGCTCGGCTGAGCTCGGCGGCACCGGCACTGCGGATCATTTCGGCGCTTTGCTCCCCTCTCCCTGGGCTCCAGAAACGTGACTCGTTTCCTGAAACGCCCTCAATGCCCACTTGACTTTTGAGAATGATCTGCATAGAATTTGGAGAACACAACTCAGTAAAGTCAAGGGCACTTGAAGCACATTTTAGATAATTGGCTGGATTAAATAAAGACTGGCTCTAATTACTAAAGCACCGTTTGGTTTTGATGCCGCCCTGAGTTGTTTTTCCGGTCTTTGACCTTGTTGCTTTGTGGCCCACCTCTCTGAGATGCTTCACCTTTCTCTTGGCCTGTTTCTCTGCTCCCTTCCTCATGTTCAGGACTTACATGTTTCCATGCATCAATCCAAGATTCGCCTTTTTCTTCACTTTTCACTGTGTTAGTTTGTTCATAACTTCTCTTTCAGCTCGCCTTCTCTCAGTACCTTTTTTCTCTTGCCTATTACCCCTGTTTTCCTTTATCTTTAACGATCCCAATTATAAGCAGGGAATCATCAACGGTATTTGAGCTTGGCTTAATCATGTACTGAATCATTGCCTGGTTCAGCATGCTTACGTTTAGGCATTTGCTTGAAGAATTGGAACCGTAGCGAGTAGTGTCAGGTACTGCTATGCTCTCCAAATTAGCTGTATTTTTGCTTGCCATAAACATGTTTTTCTCTATAGTAAAGACATTGCCAGGTGAAATGTAGACACTGTATTAGGCACAATGGCCGAGTAGGAAAGAAAAATACTAATGACAGAGCAGTTTACGGTTTGCAGGTAGCTTATGGCCATCCCAAGCAGCTGAGATGGCACGTTAGCAGGTCAGTGTTACCACAGCCATTTAGTGAAGGTAAATGAAGAGGAAGCACAGGCAAAAGAAGGAAAAAAGCGGTGCAAAAATATGACCCAATAGATGTCCATCTGTAGCACCAGCTTTCGTGTGCTCGTTTCCCAGGGAATACGCAGGGTATGAGTATAAGGAATGATAACAGGCTCCCAGCAATGGAACATGTGCTGTTGAATGTGTCTGTCTCACACCTTTAAACACCTCCTAGGCCTCAGGATCATAGTTGGATGCGCTCAAAGATCTCTTTTGAATGCCGCGGGCTGCAGGTGGCCAAAGATGCTCTCTCTGGGATGATCTTATGGTGTGATCTTATGGCGTGATCTTATGGCTAAGTGCAGCTCAGAATCCTCGTATTTATCAAAAGCTTTACCTTGAAACATGGTATAGAAATAATTTAATATTAAAAGGTACAACTTCTACATGTATTTTCTCCGGAGATTTGTTCTGGTTTATTTGTATTCACAATCAGTAACAGCTTTAGTAAAATCATTTTGGTAATATAAAATCTTTTTTTTTCAAAAGTCTTTCCATGTCCTCAAGTGTTGTATTCACCTCCTTCTCATGCAGATTACATGCGTGTCAAAGCAACCCCAAGCAAGGAAAGCTGATGTTTAAAACACATGGAAATACTAAAAGACTTCAGGACAAAGAAGAGTGCTCATCACACAGCAAACTGCTCGCCCCAGGAAATTCAGGTATCCAGCTTGCTTGTGAGCGGCCTTGGTTAACAAGGCATTTGATATAGAGCAGGTGGAAGGTCTGGGTGCTGTAATGAATGTTATGGTGAATAAGACTAAAATGGGTAAGTCTATTAGCATGAAAAGTAGGACCAAGTCCTCAGTGAAAATTTAAACCAGATGATGTTTTCCTTTTACATATTGACTTAGGCGTTCTTATTCAAAAATTGTTGAATTGCATTCGGAGGGTTTCTGAATATTTCTTGATTTTAAATGATATTTATGAGGATAGTTCTGTCATTTGACATTTAAGCAAATGAGAATGTTATATGCTTTCTGAAGTGTGTAAATTGGCAGCATCTATGAATGAGCACAGAATATTCTTTCATTGACTAGAATTTGACGGCAATTAACTAAACCAGCACTTATTTATTTTTAGGTGCATACCTTCTAATGGGGTGCCACACACATATGTAATTAAACTTAACGTTATGTCACAGGGAGGAATGCAAATGTATAGAATTCATTTCTTGCCACATAGATTTTCCTAGCGACAAAAAAAAAAATACTGTTTGTCCCTGCCTGTCTCTATTAGAGTTTCCATTTTCTATATTCTGTTTACAGTTTGTTGCAAATTAAACAATGTCAAGCTGACAAGCTGCAGATTTTTTTCTAGATTAGCTGGCTTGTTAGGGGTGAAAAAGCTTCTTTGGGGGGAAAAATGAATATGCTTTTCCAGCAACAAGCCTTAAATGAAAACAATTCTCCATGCTGTTAGCATAAATTAAGTTGGCTTGAGTGAAATGAGGGAAATTAAAGCTGTTGTATGCACTTTCTTTACTAAAGACAGAACACAAAGGTTCTAATGGAGTTCTCCCATATTTGTGTTCACATTGCTGTCCAACACATTGCACTAGGTTGAAAGTACTTGAACAAAGTTGAATTGAAGTAAGCCTTTAAAAATGGACAACCAAAGCAAAGAATGTGCATTTAAACAGATTCAGAAATCAGGTTCAAAATTGCTTTTTTTTTTTTTTTTGATCAAATTGTTTTTCCCCATAAAATTATAAAAAACACATTTGTTTGTGCCTCAGGGTTTCAGAAGTGCAACCTGTGGGATAGTCCAGATGCAGAATCTCTCAGCTAAACTCATCATCTCTCCTGCTTTTCTGACTCAGCAAGCCATGAGAAGGAGTGGCTCAGGAGGACTGAATTTGTTCTCTTAAAACCAAATTTAGTCATTTTAAAATCAAAGCAGTAAGACATCTCCAGGGGTATCATGGATAAAAGCTATGGGCAGAAAGGGAATCAGGCAAACAGGTGAAGGGGAAAAACAGCCTAGCCTCAAGGTTGCACTACAGGGAGATCCAAGGAAAACAAGGAAAGGAAGTCTCAGAACACAAAAGTATTTATGCAATTGCTGGAAGCGATGCAGACGTTGCAAGCGGAGAAAAAGTTCTCATATACTTGGATGAGATACTTTTGGATCTCAATCCTGATCTTCCCAAGGTATAGTCGTTTGAACATATAGTTCATATATATATATAGTTGCTGTACTTCATATAGTTTGAACGTATAGTTGTTCGAATAGAACAGTTTGTTTTCTGCTTCCCATCCATCTACAACAGAAGCTGAAATTACCAGAGGGACTTTCCCTGCAGCCTGGTTAAATGGAGCAGGAAAATAGATGGAATAAATGATAATACCCTGGAATTGGGGACTTATTTCAGTGTAATAATCTAAGGCATAATCTGTGGCATAAATTCCATCTGAAGAAAGTGCTTAAGTATACACTTAAGTCCATCTTATTGTCTCAAGGTTTAAACAGATACTTCAGCTGAAATGTGAAGTGTGCTTGAAGTCAAATTAAATGGAATATTGAATTATATGCAGGAATTTGCAAATGTGAAGTATTCTTTTAGGAAAGCTTACCTAAGTGAGGATAATTTTAAAAGCTGTATTTTCTTTCAATCAATTAACCTCAATTTCCTGAGCAATAAGCAACATGGACAGCCATCTGTGCTATTTAGATTTCCATGTTTCTGGAAAATGTATCTGAATGGCTCAGTGTTGTGATTTTTTAAATTTACTTTCAGCTTTTTATAGCCTCTTTCTTCTTTTTAAAGGAAGAGCTTCTTTGGGCATTGCTGATCTCAGAGTTATCTGTTAGTAAGCTGATGTATGGAGGAAATAATAAACTTTGCGGGGGATTGATATTAAGTGTATTTTAAAATAATCACTTTACTCCCTTCCTTCCATCAGCCCATTCTCCTGTGGTTGTTTTCTCCAAATTTTCCTTCGTGAAAACACATTTTAGAAGACAGTGGCTGGACTGAATCGGGCAACTAGTCACCAAAAATGTGCCCCTAGTCAAGGTTGGTTTGCATGGAAGAACGTGGGTATTATTTTCTCCTTAGGGGTGGTGCAGGAAAAGCCATCAAGTATATTCTCCAGGCCGCTAGAACTTCTTATAATTTGCACAGAGCTCTCCAGCAGACATGAAAAAAATGCTTGTGTGTAAGAGAAGAGCTAGCCAAAGACTTTTGTTTTCTTAATAATAAAACTAACTTGGACTTGGCTTTCTTTGTCCCTTTCTGGGGAGTATAAAACATTGCCTGCAAATGTAGAATGTTTTTGCACATCTCCATTATTAACATTTAAGCATTTTTATTTGATTTTTTCCTCTGTGTTTGTATTTTTTTTCCCCTTGAAGTGTTAGGAAACCTGACTGAGAAAGTGAAGAAACTAAAACACTGCTTATAATGATCCCTTCAAAACAGCTACAGAGGAGCATGAGCTGAGCATCCAAAATGTGACTTTGAAGTGTTTTGTACTAATAGAGTCGCCAAAACAGTGGGGAAAAGAATAAAAAGCTTCCAGGGAGCACTTTAAACTTTGCTCATTTCCTTTAATTGAACTTCTCTATGGCTTCTGTGCTATCAAAGCTGAGAAGAAAAAAATCTTTTAACAGAAAACCTGGCCTTTATTGTAAACGTATAGAACTTGCATATATGTGTGTGAGGGGGTCATACATATGTATATATGTCCCTTCTGTACACAAGGATTACTTATGTGGTATTACTGAACATGCATGTATATATATATATGTGTATATGTCACTGAAACTGTGGTAGAGGGGCTGTGTTAAGGACCTAGCACCTGGCTTCAGCAATAATCCATTCTTTTAACTTTTCTTACAGCTTTGGAGCTTCTCTCCTTAGCAGAAATACAGATAAGGAATTAGAGGCCATAAAACAGGAGCTAACTATAGGACAGTGGTTTTGCTCACACGTAAATATGTTAATAAAACACCCTTAATTGAAAACTGTAGGAGAAAACACACAATTCCTGGGAACAACCAGTCTAAAAGACCTAAGCGTACTCACTCATTTTCAATGTTATAAATAATTTGATTAGTCTCATTATTCTCATGACTGTCTTTGAATGTCTTTCTTTAGTATGGATAACGGTTATGGGACTTTTGTTTTTAAAATGCCAAACATTTAAAATGCCACTTCCGAAGTCCTCTGTTCAACAGCAATCAGCATAACGTGAACTCAGTTGAGTTTTGTCCCTATGAATAGAATAGCATGTAATTCATAAACCAGTCAAAGGAGCAGCTTTGTCAGGTGGCAAGAGTACTTTTGAGTTTTGTTTAAATACTAAGCTGCCTTACAAGATTATAATATTATGTATTATAAAAAAGATATATAAAATACATAATATTATATTATGTATTATAAAAATATATAAAATATATAATGCAGAATAAAAATTATATATAATATAATATAATATAATATAATATAATATAATATTGTATAGTATATAGTATAATATAATATAGTATTGTATTATATTATATTATAAGTAATAAACTACCTTACAAGATTATGTGTGTGGTGCATAAGGCAAGCCACAGGAAAACTTCAGACGGAGCGAATGTCTGACGGCTGCTGCTTGCTGGACTGCTGGTCCCACCACGGATTTTAATAATACCTGATTTAGCCACTATTCCATTTAAGTCTCTCACAAATGCAAACTTTAATTAAAGTTAATTCCTTAATGGCTGCAGAGTTGCTAAGGCGACAGCATCTGACTTTTTGGTGTAATATCCCTTAGGATTGGACCCGGCACCTGAAGCACCGTAGCACTGAGAGCTCCGTAGGGATCTACACGGACCCTGGGCGTAAGAGCACACACATCTATTTCCTTACCAAAAATAATATATATATATATATATGTATCAATAAGGGAGACCTGCAGTTCCCCTTGAAGACTGAATTTCTCTTTGGGAGAATGATAAACTAAGATGCTTTGTGGTGGGCCAGTTAGTTGGCATAAATCTATGTGTATATATGCACATATATATTTAGAAAGGCTCTGATCTGCTGTCTAGAGGCTCTTGTGTTTTTGTTGGAGCTGTTTAACTTTTATAAATAATTCTGCACTCATGGGGTGAATAAAACTGCGATGATCCCTGCCCCTGTGGTTAGGGAGTGCACCCGGCATGCGGGGGCAGACTGAGCCCAATCACCTAACGGGAATAAAAGTTATTCCCGGCAACAGCTCCAAGCTCCACGGGGAGAACAGCTACCACCGGCTCCCCCTTGCCCCTTATGAGCACGGGGATCAACCCCTGTCAGTTTGCGCCAAAAAAAAATGTAGGTATCTGTTGGCATCCCAATTTTTTCTTATATCCCTCCTTTCCTTCCTGTATCTCTAGTGGTGATCTCTAGTGGTGATCTCAAAGCTGCATCCAGCCATGCTGTTTATTTCAGTGTTGTTCTCCTAAAGGGGCCCGAAGCAGAGAATGGAAACCCTGGCAAAGGCCCGGCTGGAGCCACACACACCCAGATGCGTGCATGTATTTACTTTGAGCAAATGCAGACCTGTCCTTTGCCACCAGGAGATGGCTCTGCAATGCAGCTGGGCAGGCTGGAAGCACGGAGATGCAGCGCTCACAACTTGTGCTTCTAGCACTTCCCCTCTCCTTAGCAGGGAGAGTTCAGCCACTGAAAGCTACACTTCTGTAAAATCAAAGATCTGGGGTTTTTTTATTTCCTTTTTTCCCTGCCTGATCAAGACTCCTTTTCCCTGACCTCTTCGCATTTCTTTTAGGATAGGACACATACACAAAGATCAGCCTGGTGTTTTTCCTGCTGCAGTCGGTTCCTGCCTCACTCATGGTTTCAGTGGCACTGATCCAAGCCAATGCCGACCCCCTAGAGATCTAGAGATCCCTTCCCCAGGGTGTTTCATGGATATTCCATATCCTACGCCCGCCAGCGCCTCGTCATTCTGCCCTGACTTGATTTTCCTTTTAATGGTGGTTAAAAAGCCATCACTGACCAGTCCTTGACATTATATGGCCACTTTGTCCAGGAAAGGTGCAAAAATGGGCTAGTTTTCCTGTCCAGAATAGGGTCCCTGTTGATGTTTTTATATTGCGTAACACTGTGAGGATGAATTTATATTGCAGACTGGCTCATACTTGTCTGTGCTCCCTTGAGAACTTAGCAACAGCTGTAGCACCAACTAAAATGGTGACACGGACTAACTTCTGATTTCCTTCACATAAACCACTGAATAAATCCAACATTTGCAAAAAACAGACTTTTCTTTTCTCCTAAGCAGGAGTTTAACTGGCAAAAATCAAGGAAGTCATTCCTAGTGATGAATTACTCCCATTGTGAGCCCCAGGTTAAATCAAAGCAGTACCTGACGTACCCTTTTGTGGTATTTGCTTTGAATTATGCTGTAAAACAAAAAGCAGGAAATTATAGGCGCTGCCTACTTTAAGAGAATTTAAAATGTGGTAACAAATTGCTTGTCGTGCACATTCTCAATTTCATCCTGCTGTGATAATTATTTTAAAATTTCACAATACTGATTACAGGGAAGTGCTGAGTGGTTTCCTTTCCATGAGAGAACACTGGAGAGGTAAGAGAAAAAAAAACCTTGCCAATTATTTGGGTTTACATTAATGTAATAATTGACACTTTGCCAGTTTTGCCTGTTTATCCTGTTTTCAAGTATTGAAATATAGGCCTATTTAAATACAGTTTTGCTCTATTTTTATGCTGGTTAAAATCCATTCCAGTGTCACTTGTGTGGAGTAACGGCGCAGTGGAACTGGAGTGATGCAGCAGTGACTGAGCTCCATTCGCCGTTACACACACGGAGCCTTTTCAAATTCCATTTGTCAGACAGAAAGTCGAAACTTTGTGCTTTTTGTTATCATTCTCTACCATTGTGGTAAAGAATGGCCCCGGATTCTGGGTGTTTGCAGGACTTGTTGCTGCGTGGGAGCTGTGCCGAGGCGCTCATCCTGCAGGGAAGGCGCAGCTGGCGCCGCTCCGCGCTGCTCCGTCCTTCCCTGCTCCCCACGGCCCTCCGGGGGCTGGCACAGGACTGCGATACATGGTGTTCCCACGTGCTAGGTCTGCATTTGGCACTCTGATTTATCCAACAGATGTCAGGGAAAAAAAAAAAACACATGTAGCTGGAAAAATCCCCGCTGACTACACATATGCAACTGCTGAAATGTACAGGTTATTTCAGTTAGTGCTGACATTAGCTTGTGTTGGAAACGTTCCCTTCTGATTTGGCGCTCTCTGGTGAGATGGGATGACTTGGTGTTTTATTCCTGCTCCCTGCAATCATGCTCTCCCCAAACAAATGTACCTCGGATTTCCGGATCGGCAGCTTTCACAGAAGATGTGTGCAATAACTCCTGTTTTTGAAGCAGCAGGTTTGCTTTGCTCTCACACAAGTTACAGAATGATAGATAGGCTCTACAAAAGACACGGTTTACTCCCAGTCCCAAAATAGATGCAGGGAGGTGGATGCTTTTCCCTTAAAACCTGGATTGGGTGGAAAATGCTGGTAGTGTTGGGCTGCTGCTTGTCAACACCCCTTAAGGTTAAGGCTGTAATTGATATAATCTAGAGAAAAATAAAGGAAGACAGTGGGGCTTTTCATTCTACACTTGCTCAAATATCGCTGAAAATGTCCTGTGAATAAAAGTGGTACTTTGCCATCTTTTATGAGAAATAAAATGGAACTGACTCATCTATACTGCTTTTTTCATTGTTGTTTACATATGTTAATAGTATATGCTTGCACAAAGGGTAATTGCTGCAAGTTTATCATAGAATCATAGATGATGAATATAGAATTCATAGAATCATAGATGATGAATAGATGATGAAATCAAGATGAATATGCTGATATTAGTATCAGCAGTTCTTCAGTGAGGTATTGGCAATTCATCCTTTCGGGTAGTGCAGGATCTTGGTGACGTGGAAGTCTAAGATGCCTGCAGTAGTTCCTGTGTTATGTGCAGCCCGTGAATATCACTGTATTTTTCATCATCTAAGCTGAAGCTGTAGGTATGAGTTTGAAATAATTAGATTTTCCCTTCCTCCCTGTTCCCTTTGTAATTTATAGGATGTTTTTTTTCTGGTGGCAGAAAAGAAGGTCACTGATGGTAAAATTAGAAGGTGCTACAGGAGCATCTGTCCTTCTCTCATGCCAGACCTACAGCTGCCTATACAAATCCAGCAAATTCAGTGGGTCTGCTCTTCAGCTGCATTGAAAGGAGCTCATGTGGCATTCCTGCAGAGACAGACAACGTACAACACACTTTCAGCTAATCAGAGCGCAGAAAAGTGGCTTTTTACCCTCTCAGAAACCCATTCAAATCATCAGCATTTGTTACCGGTGCATGTTCAGGTTGGGCCATAGAAAACCTACAGGATAAATTGATTTGTTCCTCTGAAAGTGCAAAAGCATCATTCCTGGAGTGGCTTTCCAGGGAATTCCTGGCCAGACTGGACTGGCACGCTGGATCACACCGGCAGATCCAACGTGAGCTTTTAATCCTCATGAGATACTAACATTTCTTTCTTATCCAGGCTGCCCCAACTGACTGCTCTTCCATTCCGTGAGGTGGAAAAGGGCCTACGTAGAGCAGAGGGAGGCGCGGAAAGCGCAGGTTATGGCTACTGGACACCTTGAATCAAGGCAATGTGGATTCTGTTACGACAAGAGCTGATGCCTTTGGAAGCAGGTAGGACACAGATGCACGTAAACCTATTGCAAACGCCTGTTTTCATATTAAACACCTGCTCAGAGATGTAGGTACCTATATTGCCTAATGGGAAGCGTTTGGACTCTAAAAGTCTCGCTGTTAATGAAAACCATCCTGGAAGCTTTGCCATTTCCATGGCAACTGGTCTGCATCGATCAAGCTTTTTGATACAACAGCAATCTTTGATAGCATTGTTAATTTGCGATATCAATTTAATCCATCCATTCTTTACGTAGGAGTTTACAGGCCTTATCTTTTTGCCATAATCACGAGAAACCTTTGATGCTGAATAACGGCTTGATAAGGCAGAGCAAACCACATGTCCGCAGGAGGAGGTAGCGCGAACCAAGGAGTGCAAGCGGAGCAGCTAAAACACATGGTGTGAGAGGAGTAAAGGGAGAGAGCCTGGAACCCGACTTGAGCCTCTTCCTGCAGCAAGCCCCTTACCTATTCCCATTTCCATACCCTCATCTTCCTGAACTGAGCCTGCCAACAATGTGGACAGTGTTGTGGAAACATGAAATATTACGCCACTCCGAGCTGTGTTAATCTCTGCTGCATTTTTCCAGCATGGATGTTGTTAGTGACCCGGGAGGGCCCAGGCTCTGTGCCGGGCTGGGTGCAGAGCAGAGGGCAGCGCTGCAGGTTTGCAAACAGATTCTGCCAACTGTGGTTCAAGAGAGATGGCATCTTCTGTAACTGCAGATGAGCGTTTTGCAGATGAGTGTTTTCTTTTTTGTTTTCTGCCAAAAATGCATTAAATTATGATTACTGCCCCTAACTAGTCTTTAAGCCTTTTTATTTTTGTTTTAAATTGGCCAGAGTCCCATTCCCAGCAATCCTTTAAATTCCTCTTTTTCCATGCAACTCCCTGGATCATCCACACAGTTAAGAGTGCTCAGTGGCTTCTCGTTGTGAGCACTGATCCCCAGGGTGTAATTGTTTTCATTGCATTTCACAGACGTGTGGCTAGAGCAGCTCTTCCTCTTTGGAGGTCGCACAGAAAGCATCTATTTACCCACCTTAAAGCTCCTCTCTCATTTCTGCTCCCCCAAAGCTCCATTCTGCTCCTGGCAAATGAAGAGGATGAGTAACCTCTTGTTAGGAAACGTGCATGGGATGGGGAGTGGATTGTGCTGATTACATTGCAGGCAGTTCTTTACACCGAGGCTGATGAACTACAACCATGTAGTGAGCTGGGCATGGGAGGGGATGGAGACCAGGGTCTAATTTGGTGCTTTCTAAATGGCCTTGAGAGTATCTATCTGTGACTCCCTCTGTCTGCTTCCTCTGAGCTTTCATACTTCTGAGCTGTAATCATTTCTGACTTGGTAGAATCCCACTGAAATCAATGGAGACTTCATAATTAAAATAATTACAGTGTTTAGACATGGACCCAAATTCTTAACGGTTAGGAAAAAAAAAACCCAGAAAACTGTCTGTAGTTTTCATGTGAGTTTTCATTCCAGAAAGGCACAGAAATTTTGGAAATGAGACTTTTTTCCTAGGAAAAATGACATCATGTGACCTTCATGACCAGCCTTATGACACGAGGAGCCTGTTATCAGCTGTTGAAAATTACAGCAATAGCTGATCTGATCATGACCTTCCTATCACCTGAAACTAGACATTCAAAAGCTTCATTTCCCTTTGAAAATACACCATTTTACAAAGTTTATAAAAAATCTAAGCTCTTTTATCAAAAATCCATAGTTAATAGAAAGGACAAGCTTTGCTAAGTGTGGGGCTTGCTGCATATTGCTTGTTCTGATCTGAAACGGAAAAACAGCAATGAAAATGAAGCCCCTACTGGCTTAGCTAAGACACTCTCTCCAAGTTTCATTCTCTCTGTTCACAGATATATGCATATAGAGCTTAAGAAAGAACTTTGGAACTTCAATACCAACTTCTTAGATCCAGCGAGTGGAAAGCCCTAAATAAATAATGTATTAAAAACTGCAGCATATTTATCATGGGATTGGGAGGCAGGGTAATCTATAATATGAAAGATGAGGCTCTTGTCCGGTTCCAGTAAGGCCAAACCACCAGCCCTTGCTTACAGTAACCAGCACAGAGCTTACTCTAACTGCTTAGCATACATCAAGATGATGTACAGTATAGCCACGCAGCAGCGTGAAACTTGCAATCCTGGTCTCTGTTGCATCATTCTGGGGCTTAAAAGTCATGCTCGATGCTAATACAGCTTCCATAGGGAGTCGCAATAAAGTGCTGTAACTAAGTGATGCAAATATGCTTATGAACTCTTTTTCTCCCAACATGTCATATTAATAATTACCGTCATGCTTTCATTAAATATTTAAAAAATATGAAGAATTAGGACTAGGAATTATACCTATTAAAAATGACATTTAGCTAAAATAGTCTGGAGCGTTACTGCAATGTTTGTTTCTTCTGAAAAGATTCAAATTTGCAACTTGGCCAGATCGTTCCTGGCTTGAACAGGCTGAATTTGTGGTTTTGTCCCACACTGAAGGATTCTTGGGTATTTGACAGAAAAAAACAAAACAGAACAGCCAATAGCTCAGAGTCAGGGAGACCCGGGGAGAGATGACGGCCTCTGTTATGCTTTGATTCTGCTGTAATAATTCATTTTCAGATTGCCAAGTGTCTTTTTCAGTACATTATGGAGGTGGAAAAGATCCATAGGAATGGGATGAGCAGTGGGAGCCACCTCCTCTTACCAGTTTCTCAGAGCCCAGGACTGTGTTAAGAAGGTCCCCAAGGATGCCACTTTTCTAGGAGTGCTGGCAAACTTGCCATGGCACAAAACAAGTTAAACCGAGTTTCAAAGGAGGATCATCTGGGAATGTGGAGCAGGAATTCCATCAAGAATGCACGTTTGCAGTAATGCTGCCATCCATCCGAAAGCAACAGTCAGCGTGGAGGGGGGATGTCTCCTCCGCCCTGTTGTTAATGACTAAAGCTAAAAGGAGCACCAAGCTTGCTGCCGCGGCCTTAGCTCTCCCACCTGAGACACTGCCTGGCTTGTTTCTGCTCCGGAAATCCACTCCAGGTAGGAGCCAGGAGGCAGTGATGACAAACTGAAGAGTAAGTCGCAATTCTGACAGCTAGCTGCTTTTCCAAAGTAACATATCATCTTATTTTATGACTTTGCTCCATCAAGGACCGTGGAAGATGCTAATACAAGGCGATCTTTGTCACAATACATCACCCCGGGGACTGACAGGAATCAAACAGGGAAGCAGCCGAGCAAACCACGACCCTGAACTTCAAATGGGGGCGGCCGGCGAGCTCGCGGCAGAGAAATACAAAAAGCAGAATATGCAGGAATACAAAAGCAGCAGCACGGATCACTCGGCAAGGCTGGGCCGAGGTGTGTTCCATTTACCTGAGCAGTCAACACTAGCAGGGAGAAGGAACTGTGCAGTAAAGTGTGTGCTGCTTCTACTGCCAGCATTGAAAATGGCCAGAGAAGTCACTTGATTTATGTAAGTAGCCTGCAAGACCCAAAACACAGTCTAGTGATACAGCTAATGCTATAAATATTTATATTCAGAAAGAATTTAGCGGGAGAGAGGGAGATAATCCAGTATAAAATAGGAATACCTCTTTCATTCTTTTCATTCATTTGAATGCATGAGTTGATGGGTGAAACTCTGCATATCTTGAGGTGAATTCTTTGGAGATACAGAGTCGATGAATTCCCTGTCATTTCTTTGTCCTTTGGGATCACTCCCATTTTGGCCGTAGACTGGGAAGAGACACAGCTGCAGCAAGGCTTGGTATAAACACCTGGTGACAAGGCCGGTGAGGTGCTAAGGACGTGCACAAATTGTGTTTACTCTGATTAGAGGGTCCTTCCCTCTTTTATCTTTTAAAATGCCTGTGTGCCTTAGCCCTTCACAGGGAATTTCAGCATTTAGAGATGTGTTAGATGAAAATGATCCATTGTTTCTTGCCGGCAGTTCAATCACTTCCTTTTGTGTCCCCCAGAACTTGTACTAGGAGATAATTATCTGCATTCAGCCTTCCCTGGCATTCTAGCAGCCTCTCTCCCACGGGAGCACTGATTTTACTGGCATTACCAGCAATTTGTGTCACTAGGGAATCCTCCCTTCTCTGGCACCGTGTCTACAGGGAGGCAGGAAATGCAAGAAGGGAGAAGTGGCCGTGTCTCCAATATTCACCTTTTTGTTGAGCCCTCGAAGTGCTGACTGAGGGAGGGAGCAGGGAATAAAGCAATACTGTGAGCTCTTTTGTGAGCTCTTTTAGTACTTATGTGCAGACAGATGAGTTTCTATTCTGATGTTTTACTCTTTATGGTCACTCCAGTTGTCTCACACGCAAGTAAGATTTACCTTCCCATGCAGTGCCCTGGATCACCACTGGAGCCGTTTACTTGGAACAGTTTCCCAGTTTCCACCTGTTTCCACCTCAAAGGGGACTTTGGGCGGTAGGTTGACATTCCAGCCGTAGGGCTGGAATGAGCCAGCCTGGTCTCTGTAAGTGCTCACATTGCTGATCTGCTCTGAGCCTTCCCCAGCTGAGTCCTGTACAGAGAGATTTCAGGAGTTTAGCAGTCTCACGTTGCTTTTATTTATTTATTTATTTATTTTTTATTTTTTATTTTTCCTCTAATTCCCCTTGTTCTGCTGCTTAGAGGCAATATTTTCCAGAGTCTGTTTGACTACCACCCTCTGTAATTACTCACAGCTCTCATGCAGTTTCTCTAAAGTCACTTTATCTCTGATGAAATCATGTTCATTTCTTACCAGTAAACACATATGAATGTGACCTGTCTCTATCAGCATCACTACCTTCATATTTGAAATGCAGATACTAATGATTTTCAAAGAATGTATTATGTTATACTGTGCATGTTAATTACGATTACAGGTAAACAAATACTGCAATTATGTATAGCAAAAATACAGATTGCTTTCATTAGAACTGGTTTGCTTTTTTTGTTATGGTGAATCATACCACCTAGCAGACTCTAAAATGCATTTTGAGTAATGACTTGTTGCTTATAATTATTTGTCCAATAATTTGTCCATTTTCATTCACACAGGTAGCAGCTCATTCTGCAGGTAGCTCCTTTTTCTTTATACGACAGTATAAACACTTTTGGACACATCAGCCTATAAATATTTCAGTATTAGCAATAATTCCCCACATTTATTTAGCACTTCTCCTCCTAATGCAAAACGCATTAAAATGCAATCGTTAATGGCATAAGACATTATGTATTGGTTCCTACATTTCTGTTGTATCTCTAAAATATCTCCAGTCACTGCTAGATGTTGAATCAAATTGCCAATTAATATCTTTAAGTGAGTGCCCAGAGCTGTCTCTTCACAATGTCTGTAGTCGAGAAAAAAAACATGCCATTCTCATCTGCTTTGTGGTAAATTCTTTACATTTTGATTAAAAGCAAAACATGCTTATTAAAAAATATTGGAACCCTTATGTTACTTTAAGTTGTAATGTGAGGTGGAAATACTATGCCCTTTAAAGAAAAACTGTGAAGTTTTAATGAAGAGAAGTGATTCAGACAGGAATTTTGTTTCTTACTGTGCCTCATTACAGCAGAATTGAAGAGCAGACTCTAAAGATGGAAATTAATCCAAAATACGCTGCTTTAATCAAGTGCCTTGCGCATAATTTCATTTGTGTGGACCCGGCGTTTCCTTGCGCAGTGTTCCTCAGCGATCCGGGTGCCTGCAGTCCCTTCCCATGGGAACAGCTCGGTGGTCTAGGCTTGCTCCGGGGAGCTGGTGCTGCTGGTGGAGCTGGTGCTGCTGCTGCGGATGACGATGTGATGATGAAGGCGCTCCAGACACCTTGGCCTTGGGAACGTGGGTGCCGTCAGCCCTGACAGAAGCGACTTTCCCATTAGAAATTATTTCCAAACACTTCCTGGGACTCGGGCGTGGGGGTTCTGTGGGATTTCAGACCCGAGGCCGTGCAGACGGCTCTGGGGAGGCTGGTGATGGGCTTGGCCAGGTGGATTCCTGGTGGGAATTTCTGGTGCAAGCGCCGCATGTGGAAGCTGGTGACTCAGGAGGTGAGTCACGATGCTCCACAGGGCGCCTGGGAAAGGCCACATTCCTCCAACGTGGGAATCACATTCCAGGCACAGCACTCATGCTGTAGGGTCCATTTCCATCCAGAAAACAGGGCATCCTGCCTGGCTATCCTAGGCCAACACACTGGAGTCCTGCCTAGCAATAGGAGCAGCTTGAGGGCTGCAGGAGGCCCAGCCATTGTGGGTACATTCTTCAGACCTTCCTTGCTTTTCCCCAGCACGTTCCTTCTCACGGAATAGCTTGTCCATGAACATTTGTGATGCACCGGAATGGGACCAAAGCAGCCGGTGTCCCTGTGCCAGAGGACACATGAGCTGGTGGCTCCCAATAGGATGGCAATGCAGGATCAGGATCATCCAGTACTTTTCTACTGGGGCAGCAGCAGTTTTGGAGAACGGCAGGCTTTGGAACTAAGTGGAAAAAAGTAGGAATTGGGGGGTTATTCTTGTAATAAGTTTTCATATGCCTCTTGCACACTAAACTTGTATTAGGAGGTATCTAAAGCACACCTTGTGAATATATAAGAAGTTGGTTATATGTAAGAGCAGGCATTTGTTTTGGCAGGCACAGAGAGATACACTGTCCATATGAAAAGCTGCTTCAGGATGATGCTGCATTTTCCTCCTGGACACAGGGGCTGTGCAGTAAAACCATAGGTGCCGATGGCAGATTCCTGTAGCACAGGAGACAGATAGGGAGAGCTGGGTGCCAGATCCTGCCTCCTCATGGCCTTAGGGCAGTGGAGTAACGAGGAACACGGAGGAAGAAGGTGCTCAGGGAATGGGCTGCAGTTCCTCATTGCCAAAGTGTGGCTGATCTTTGAATGCTGGACTGTGGTCTGGTCCGCTAATAATCTTCTTAATATCCGCGGGTCAAAATGCTTATGGGTATTTTGATGGTAGCTGCACAGCACAAATGAAAAAAAAAATGTGTTTTTGTCTGGGAATGAGTGGGTGCATTTTGTAAAGGAAGAACATTATACAGTAACTGCTCATTTGAGAAGTAATTAACCTTCTTATGCCATTTGCATTATTAATGCACCAGAATTATCATAATGTCCTAATGTATCTGAATTTCTATTAGTGTTTTCTCTGCTAAATAAATAAAAGTGAATTCAGTAAAGAGATGACATTTGTTTTAATTGTTCATCAGAATTCTTTTTTTTTTTCCCCTTACCCAAAGCCCTGGTAGTTTGTTAAATACAAACCCTTAAATGGATGGCATTTCATGATAGGTTTTGAACCTAATTATATCAAATGTCATAGCATTATTTATTTAAAAGTCTTTTCAAGATTACTGTACAAAGGAAAAATGTGTTTCTTTTCTTTACATGTCCTTAAATGATTCTGTTCAGTTCTTTTAATTGCTGTTTAGCCGGTTCATAAATGCACTCAATCAAGTCTGCTTTTAGAATCCTTAACATAAAGTTTTCTCTAAATTGAGTTAATCTTGTAACTCTATTTTCTGCTCCTGCTGTTTCTTTTTAGGACTGCTCATGAAAATATCTCCTCAAGTCAGAAACAACACAACATCCCCCTTGCACTGAACAGGGTTTGCAAGCCTTGGAAAAAATAAATGTTGCCACATGAGAGAAGTGACCAAAGGAGCCTGCCTAATTTAATAGATTTCTGCTTAACTGGAAGATAACAGGTGAATAGAAAAATCTTGGCTGTGTGGAAAAATGTGTATATTTTGGTGAGAGAAGGAACTTATTTCTAGGAGTTTAGCATGGGTATTAACCATGACATGATATTTTTACAGGCATGCAGCACTCTGGCCAAGAGGAAGAAGATCCTTAAGGTCTGAGGGCCACTGAGCACAGAGAAGTAGCAGGATCCTGCACTGCAGAAGCTCCGGGTGCCACAAGCAGGTAAAACAGACCTATGATTTAGTTCTTCTTTATTCCACAGTATTTGAACTAACTAACTAGCAAGAAATGAGCTATCAAACTATGAGTTCAGTCAAACTAGGAAAAAATCAGGACAGAAATTGAGATATGAAAAAACACTTTAAAATAATTTAAAGTTTTCATTGAGAATCCGAAAGTCTTTGCTTTGTTGTTTTGGGAAGGTAAAAATAACATGACCGAAAATTATGTAAAATTGGAGTGGAAGTGTTTTTGACCAAAGCAATCAAAAAAATGATTTAAACCAGTTTTTCATCCAATTCATCATTTTCCATTGAGGACACTGATGGAGACCCAGCTCTGCTCATGATGCCAAAGGTGAAATCTCTTCTGAATTCCTCGGTTTTGCACAGTATGCAAGATGAGATCATTCCTTAAAGTCCCCCAGTGTCCCCCAGAGAAGCATGATTAACTCCATAAAGCACAGATTTATTGCCATTACTTGCTAGCAATAGTCGTAGCAGCCCTGGCTCTCCGTGCCCTTACAAAGAGACACTTCCATGAGTGCTGCCCCTTCCCTTTGTGACCCTATAGAGCTTAATGGACCCTGCACAAAAAGCCATGTCCTTCTTGAACAAGTCATGCCTGACTTAAAGTATGGCACTGAAACCTTAATCTGTTTTTATTTTCCCTCTAACTGGTGCTTGTGCAATGCACAATGAAGACCATATTTTTCAGCATTTTTTGCACGTGCAGAATATGTCATTTGCATCTATGAAAAACAACTCAGCGATAAGATATACAGAATACCAACTGTAGGAAACAGAGCACAGGAACAGACATTCCTTTTCCTTAACAGTTTTCACATGAAGGTTAAGAAGTCATAGATCAAACAATATTCAAGCATCCAGTTCTAACACCCATATCGCTCAAAGTATTTTAACTAGAGTAGGTCTATGCATTAGATCATTCTATTTTGTTAAGTTTACTGAGTTCTTCCATTCCCCATTGTGACATTGCACATTGAGTCAGTTTTATTTTGCTAGGATTCTCTAGTCCTTCAAGTTTTGAGCAAATGTCATGCCCCCAAAGATTTGAATAAGAAGCTGGTTCTCTGTGTTGCCACATTTTGAATGCTACCCTATTGGGAAAAAAATAAAAAAAGGAAAAAGACTACAGGCTTCTTAAATAAATAACCTTAGCTACCCTTTACCTTTCAGCTCTAAACAGTTACATATAAAAGTGCTGAACTTTTCACCAGGGAAAAGATTCTCTTCCCAGTTCTGTCTTACGTGACTCTCTGCTTGTTAGAAAATATTAAAGAGATGCCAGCACCAAGGTCCTATTGAAAACCACACATGCTGAGAACAACTGTTGGTTTAGTTGAAATTTCCATGGTTAGGAAGAGAAAAATCATTTGGGAGAAAAATTTTATTAGAATATTTGCTAATTATTGCTTAAAACATTCTGCAATGATCAGTTTCCGTGCTTTCCTTCCCAAATTTCTCCTGTAATCTCTGAGTCTAATACCCCTGCCCTTTTCAAGATCATGGTAGAACCAGAAGTCCATTGCATCCTTAGAGCATTTGTTCTTGCAGTATTTTCCTTTGCTATAAGATCACTACAATAATCTTAATCTACAAGAACACTGGTGGCCGATGATGCCAGGATTCTCCAGTCCATGAAGGCACTGGCATCTCTGCCTCCCTTATTCCTGCCTCCCTCCTTCCCATCCCACACTGACAACCTCCAAGCACCAAGGAGGAGACCCACGGAGCCCCCAGGGGACCAGACTTCAGAACCAGCCCAATATGCCATAGGTTCTCCAAGGCCTTCTCAGACCCTTCCAACACCTCGTGTAAATAATGGTGTCTGTGCTTAACAAAGCTGTAAGTGAATTTCCTTCTAAATTTACCTTGTCACATCATCTCCTTTCCCTGAAATCCAATTATTTTCAGATTTTCAATGGGCAAGTACCTCGGTAGCATCTGAAGCATCCAGATGTTTCTGTATAGCAGTCTTCTCAGGGCTGTACACGTCAGTATTATTCTTAACCTGGGACGTGAATTCAGAGAATTCGTTTTACAACCCTTGCAGACCAACCTTTTTTTGTTCTGACCCTGTTTGTACATTCAAGCTGTCAGTGAAGAACATCCCCTAATTTCCCATGCAACGGAGCATTTTCCCCCTTGTACAGCATGAGGAGAGAGGCCCAGTGGAGACCCCTCTATTCATTACTGCTCAGTTCCCTCCCTGCTTTAGATGTGAACGGATTCCGTGCCACCTTCTTCCGTTTTCACATGTCCAAATCCATTTCATCAAAGACATTAGCAGGACAAAGAGGAAACAGATCTTCACAGTGGGACCTCAAGCTTTGCACGCAGATTCAAATGAACAAGCTCTGCTTTAGGAGCATTGTAAGCGTCTTTTAGTCAAATAGAGAACACAGACATGCATTGTAAAGCCTATCAATCTAATATTATTTAATCTAAGCCAATTTAGGAGTGGATACAATACTACAGAAAGAAAAGGACATCTGCATTGATTCTGAATCTACAAAAAGCATTGATTTATAAAAGTATGTGATCTTCTGTCAACGTACGTGGGGATAAAGGTCTGAACTGCTCCTTGTAAATCACTGTATCAGTATATCAATTTATGTATTGCAGTTGTTTACTTAAAAACAGATGGGGCCCTGAGAATTTCAGAAGGTGTAATGTGGATCTAAAATACTTGTTTTCCTCGTACAGATGAACTAGGCTAGTTTAGCTGAAAGGCACTGCCCAGATTCCAGTCACGTGAGTCAAACATCACATATCTGCTCTGGGGCATATTATGCTGAGGGGATATCACATATAGGCTCACACATGTGCAAATGTGCTTTTCAGTGACAGAGGTGTTCTGGCTGTGTCGCTCAAAAATCAGCAGGGTAGAAAAGGCCTGCCCTGCTAACAGATCCATAGGGTAGAATAGCCCTGCTTTCCTGCTAGCAGATCCATACACCTGAGGATACCTGCTCCTTGAGATGTGAGGATGACTTCCTATGGATTTGGGCTGCTCTGATAGATGGTTTTGGGTATTTTTTCCTTAAGCAGAACAAAAGAATACAGAAAAGAGCTAATTAAATGTGGATTTTTCTAACTAACCCACTCACCTCCTGCTGTCTTTAGGAAAAGCCCGCAGAACTGGAAGATTAAGCAGATGTATGTATGCTCCCGGACTGTGAAGGTGACGTTTCCCTGTTAATAGTAATAAGCCAATTACCTCGTCTGCCAGCTACTAAAAGCTGCACCAAGGGAGAGAAGCTGGAGAAAGTAGAGAGTATTCTCCAGAGTTTGAATGGCTTCAGGTTTGTTGTTGCTCCTGTTGTTCTCCACCATCCTCCGAGGTTCCGTTTCAGTCCCTGGGAAAAAAAACACCAATAATGTCACTTGACTAAGAAATTGCTCTTGATAGCTTATGGACACGAGATTCAGTTGGGAAAGTATTTGTGAATTTTTGGTAGTGAAAGTAAAGCTGTCATTTTTTGTAAGTGCCTGCAGATCTTTCCGAGTCAATGGACTGCTACTATATTTCCATATAATGAATGTGAGATAACACAGATAGTGCAAAGCATTTCCAATTCCAGGTTGATGGGTTTTTTCCCCTTCCATGTCATGATTCATAATGGAACGGAATATAAACCTTAAAATTTGACTTTTAAAATATTTTAATTTTAAAATATTTTCTGATTGACTCAAAAGCGATGAACAGAATTTCCATTTCCAAGGCACAAGGCATTTTCTATCTCGTTTGCACTGAGAGAAGAAATGGCACAGCACTCATCAGCTGTTCTGTTTTCCTTTGACAGTCTGTTAAACTTCATTTGCAACAACAGAGGCCTGTCATGCTTGTTTACTGCCTCTCTGAGAACTCAGTTAATTCCTCAATAAAATTAAAAGCAAATATAACGTGTTAAATGATCTCGTGCTAAAGAAGCATTATATAGTGTAATGTATTTAGTGCATTCCATGCATTTATTGACATGGTATGAGATGGCAATCAGGCTTCTGCATGAAAAAGGGTGGCCAGACTTGGCCACCAGCCTTGACTTTGGATTTTGAGGTACTACACAGTACATTAGGCTTATCCTGAGGATATTTTGATTCTTTTAATTAATATGGACAATCTAAGCCACTGTTTTTCTGTTTTCCTGTAGTCCCCAGCTTCTGGTGCATCAGTTTTGTTTGGTGTTGAGGGTCTTTTCCACAGAGAAGAATGGACTAGAGTTTCTCAGCAGTGTTTTGGTAGCGTTACTGCTCTGCTCCAGTTCCATATAATAGAAAGTATTTTTAGGTCAGATTCAAAGCTGAATCAGATTGATCTCGTGCAAATCAATGGCTGATTGATAGATCACAATCTTCAGGAGTTCTGCCTGGAAAGCTGTTTTGATGGACAGCGTCTCAATAGAAGGCAGACAAATTGTATGAAGCAGAAGGAGAAAAGCGAAGGGTTGGCTGTTCATAATGCATTTTTCTGCTCAGCCATCTTTTGCTACAGTGAACCATACACAAGAATATGGCTTTAATTTCTCTGCACTTGAGAATTCAGACTTAGTTGAATTATAAAGATGTTATGTGGTGGTTCTTATAGCAGTGAACGGTTACTGCATTGCTTACAAGCAGTGGTTCCCAGAGCCTGACACGTTATTACACAGCTGTCCTCAAGAGCTGTGACAAGCCCAACATTTCAGGGGCTCATGAAATAAAAGCTTTTTTTTTTTTTTTCCATGGGATTTGAGCATAAATAGTGTGGAGAGTCACACAGCCTTTGCAGGGTGACAGCCCTGTGTTAACAAGGTGCATAAGGAGGCAGGGCAGAGGCTCAGCTCGTTCTGCATAAGCGCCTGGTCTGAATGCTGGGCCTTGGAGGACACCCAGGAATGAGGCACTCCAGCGAGGAGGGCCAAGCAAACACGTTGCATGTGTTTGCTCTTCCCCACACACTCACCCTGTGTGCACTGGAAAATATTTTCTGCTGTATTTTACATTCCTGTAACTAGGCAGTTTGGGTCAACAAGTATCATACAGGGCTGGCTGGGGTGGAAAAAAAGATACACTATTTGTATAGAGGAGTTCCTTACAAGTGTATTACAACACTTATCTTTCAGTCCAGCCAGATCCCCACAGAAGGGAAAGAACAGAGGTCAAGGGGCTTCTGGGTTTTTTTTTGACTCCTGTCCTATTTTCACCTCTTTTCACTTTCTTCTGTCCTTTTGTATCACCACAGATCAATAGGGAATGAGCTAGGCTTGCTGGGCAGCAAGCTGATACCCAAGGAAAATAAATTGAATGAGGGTGGAAAGAAATGAAAACGAAATTTCCTACGTGGTGGCAATAGTTCAAGGATGTTAATCATGCCTCCTTAAAGACCTCCTTAAAGAAGACAGTTGAAAAAGTCATGGCAGCTTTCAGTATATATCAAGGTACTCAGTAGAGTTTGGGGGGCTACTTTTAAAAACAAATTATATAGAAGATTCATTCTTTTTTTCTTTGACTGCTTTAAACAAAAGCATAGAGTCATTAATAGGGAGCGGAATTCACTGCATTCTGCTTTGAGATTACAGGAGCTGTCGTATCCGTGTCATAAATAAAACACCCACCCGCTCAGCCTTAAACACCCCGAGGCCGCTTCTCACAGCCCATGACATGTGTTTTGTATGTGCAACAACACTGAAGTTAAGGCTTCCTGCCTGCTCTAGTAACACATATCAAAGCTGTATACAGCAAAGGGACAAGGGGGCCTGTGATGAGCATCCTCTCCTGCAGCATTCCCAAGTCTGAGGGCTAAGCTGCACGGAAGTCCATGTTTTGCAGATGAGCTGGTGAAAAGAAAGCACATGTGAGAGCATCTGATAAGAAAATGAGAAAAATGAATCAAGTCTCTGCTGACTTACAAAGAAAATGGTGCCAGTTTGTGCTTTTCTTCCCTTTATGGAACCTATATCTTCCTTGATAATGAACTACGTTCTTTTCTGAGGAATAAGATTCATGCTTCTCCAGGAGGAAGGAACCCTTGTATCGCCTAGCTTGATCTCTGTTGTATCACAGGCCCTTTACATTTCACCTAGCGATTTCAATAGTTTATTTAAATGTATTTTCTTCCTCTTATCTCTCTTGTATGCCATTTGTTTGAATAAGATAGCTTTGAAGACGGCGAGGCTAAGAAATGACCACCAGAGCCCGCATTCTGCAAGGCACTTGCAGCCTGCTACTGCATAAAGCTGGGCTAAATGGGATGCCAGACTATGCCAAAGCACTAGTAGTGGAGTCGGGTCCCTAGCATAAGGTAAACATTCAATTATTGTCACATTATCCAAAGCACCAGAATATTCCAGGTCTGAAAATTCCCAGCTGGCTTCTCCTCACAGAATTCCAATCTTATGACCCGGGACTTCAGGGGGATTTAAACATTTTGGAGGCAACTTACCCATTTGGGTGATTTAAACAGAACTCCCCACAGCTCTCTCAAAGCTTTAGAAAACACACAGTGTTTAATCTGCGAGGTCACTTGAAAGAAAGAAAATAATTCCTACATTCAGTGAACAAAATTTCATTTGCTCATTACTTTAAAAAGTCATCCCAATTTCACAGGAGAGTGGCAATAAAATCAGAACAATACCCTACTATTTACAGTGGATTTTTTTCTATAGATCTATTCCCTGCTAAGTCATTTTTGGCGGGGTTTTTAGCTGTTTCACCACTCCTTGCAGAGCGCAGCCTGCTTAGAACAGCGAGTGCCTTGCTCCTCATTCAATAAGCCGGGAGCATTGACAACTGCCTCTCCGAAATCCACTATGGAATTGATTTGTGCAAGTCAATTAGAATCCAGTATTTGGTTAGAGATTCTTATGCACACAACAGCCAGGCACCTCGTCAGTCAAACGCTCTCAACACAGCCGTTGTGTAGGTTTGTTTTAAATGCAATTTGCTTATTTACCTTGTCACTGAGCGAAATCCTTCCCATGTTTAATCCATTGCCCTTCAGCGTTAGAGGGGCCTTGCTCAGCTATATGCTTCTGTTCTGTTAAAATCTGCATGCTGAATTCCTGCTTGCAGATATTTGCACTACAACATTCAATAAATCCATAGGGGCCAAAGGAGTCTCAGCCCACCTCATTACTCCTTCTTACCATCCTTCTTACCAAGCAATGGGGATTCCTCCTGCCCTGATTCTTCTTAATCGCCTGCAACCAACTCCCATGAAACAGAGGAGGGGCTTTGTGGGCAGGTAACAGCCGTGAGCCGCTTGGCACAGGTTTTATCAGGGCATTCACGAGCTGTATGGGGGTTCAGCTGTACGATAAGGAGTTGGGGATAGCAGAGCCACTGGTCTGTGCAGGCTCGAGCAGCCCCTGCAGGAAACAGGGCTATTTTGGAAACCTGCCTCTCTCTGGCATCCCCATCTCCGTTTGAGTCCGGCTGAGGCTGTGACCTGAAATGCTGTGTTAGGGACTTCAATAAAACCCTGGTGCTTAGACACGAAAATAGGGATTACATTCTCCCGACAGAGAGCCTGGTTTCATATATCCTAAGTTACAGTCCAAATATTTTATTGCGTTGGTTATTCTTGCCAATATCTCTTGTAATTTTTTGACCATGGAATTCTTCACATAGAAAAGTTTTTCTTAAGTCTTTGATTTTTATCTCTGCAAAGCTTAATACACTGCTCAAGGTGGCTGAATCTGACCTATTTTTTCTCTCTTGTTTTCACAAGGGAAAGCTTCAGAATTCCGAGCTTATGTTCAAAAAGAATCCAAGATTTCCATGCAGTAAAACTGTGAGTAAACAACAATGCTTTCCAGGCTGCTTTTCCCTGTAAGTCTTAGTGAAAGTATTAGGCACTTGGAAGACTCAGCCCCCTTGGCTCCATGGCAGGCAGAGGGGCATGTTTCCTGCTGGTGCATCCTTGCTTTGCGAGCAGCAGTCTGGGGCTCTGTCCAGTGAGCAGAAAACAAGCACAGAAAACTCACAGTACATAGGAAAGGTGAAAACAGACTGTGAAGAAATCTGTGTATGTGTGTATGCATGCACCTCATTACGCTGCAGCGTTATCCTGCTGCCCTTGCCAGGCGCTCTGGGCGCTGCTTGGGCCGTCCCTGGCCTCGGGTGTCTGCCCTGCTTCAGGGGCATCCAGGGCCCTCCACCAGGCAGGCTTGGGGCAGAGAAGCTGCAGGAGACCAGAGAGGATCCCTGGCCACTGCTGGTCCAGGGCTGGACGAGGCCTCATGATACATGAGCAGCCTTCCAGGAGCCCCCTCTCCTGCTCTGGAGTGTGAAATTTGGGGTGAAATTTGAGGTGCACTTAAGCCCCAGCTGCAGGGGCTCTTCCCTTCCCACAGGGCAGTGCCGGTGTTGGCAGGGTCTCGGAGCCATGCATGGGGCTACGTGCCCGATTCCCTGTGGGAGAAGCTGGAGGAAGCCGAGGAAGATGCTGAGCCCTGCAGGTTTGGGGCCAAAGGTGGATTTTGTGCTTGCTCGGCGCTGCGGAGCTGCAGCGCAGCGCAGAGTGGGCAGCCCCGGGAGAGTGGAGCCGGAGCCGCGCGCTCCGGGAAGGTAGGAGCATGGCTGCTGTGCTGCGCTTCCATTCGTTGCTGCTTGGGCCTCTAAAGGCGACTGCGTGTGCTCTGAGATGCAAACTGTAATTGCTCTTCTTCTCCCAAATATATATGTATAAATGCCATTAACCTCTGGCCTGTTTATTCCTCCTTACTCCCTAATTTACTGCAGTGGTTTTATAGTGCCTGTTTATTATTACAGCATCGGAGGGCAGGAGGAGAATGTTTATCTTCTCTTTTGATAGCAAAGCTACTCTGCCATGCCAGGCAACAATGCAGTCTGCTTCTTTCCTTTTATATTGCTATTTTTTATTTATAGGGCTTTTCTTTTTTCTTTCCTGCCTAGACTTTTTCTCACCTTCCCCATGCTAGAAAAAAATATGTGCAGCTGAAGGGATAATCCTCAGTATAGCCGTGACCCTTAGCCAGTATTTCCTTATGCCTGTCTTGTAAAAACTTGTTTTCCTGGATGGTGTTTGCTGCTTTTTCCTTGAAGCTATATGGCTCTCTTGAATGCTTATGGCTAAAAGGCCATTTCTGGTCTGTGTGCAGCTCTCTGCAGAGGTGGTGCCTGTTGGAGAAGTCTGGCAGGGGAGCCCTGGGAGCTGCTCCAGGATGTTAATCATATTTCACCTGGGAAAATGAGGATGCTTCCTAGGATGGAGGCGTGTGAGGATGGGGGTGCCCTGTCTGTCCTAGCGTGCAAGAACTCACAATTTTTCCTAACAGCTTCCAGTGGCAGGATGTGATCCCTGCTCTCATTCCCCATCTCTTCTTTCTCTCCTCCATTTTCATGAGGAAAATTCTCTTCTCTCTGAGACTTTCTACACGTGATAACCATGTAACCATGTTATAGCCCTCTATATGATATAGCCATTTACAGGTGGCCAGGCCCCAGCATAGCTCTACTGATGGTGCTGAAGTTGTAGGTGCACAGGAGGCAAATGGGACATCCTTGTGGCTGCCCTCCTTGGAAAAGCCACCTTTTCAGCCAACCGTTCAGCAAACTTGGGGAAAAAAAAGCCTTGTCATACACAGTATTTTTTTCTTTTCCTTTTTTTAATGCATTCATAAAGCAGCTCTTCTATCTCGGTAGGTTTACGCAGCTGCCAAGAGGGAGTTGTGGTTTTACCAATTGCACCAGTTGCTTTACGAGCTCTCCTGCTGCCTTCCTGTGTGCAGCTACATAAAATGTACCTGGTCTAGTACAGATTTCTAAATCATCATGCAATAAAAGCTACTATTTACACTGCTTCAGCGCAAGTCACGGTTCTCTGTAGTTATGCTCAACTTTTAAAGGCATGCACTGTAGTTAAAAGCTGCCCCTCATTGAGGAGGACTGTTTCAAATAGCTGAGCCGGGGTAAACTAGTGTCTTCTTAACTACTTCTGAATCGCTTTAAAAGCCAAGTGGAAGCTCTTGTGGTTCCTTTGGCTCGTGTGCAGCTTCATGGCACCTTTCCGGTGCCATCCTTGGTATCTGAAAGCAGCTTTGAGGATGTTCTACCATAGAAAACGTATAGAAAACAAGAACATACAGAAAACAAATATATAGAAAGCAAAGTCACTGGCAGCCAGACTTCAGAGCTAATAGTTTTTCAGGACTCCTGGGAGAGGGTACCTGTGGGGGAGTAGCTACAAGCTTCTTCAGTGGGTAAATGCTGAATTTAATATAAGAATGTGACAGACCTATGGCAGAGTGGATATGCTGAATTTTTCACGGAAAACTTGTGACGGAGTGCACGTAATAAAATCCTCCTCCATATTTCCCTATATCGCCTGCAGTTTCAAAAACATCAGTAATGTTTTTATGAACTCAAGTTAAAATGTTTTTTTCTTCAAAACAAAAATAGGATTTCAGTTGCTGATGTCTTGCACTCAAGTCATGTACACACATTGTAAATGACTAGTTCCCAGCTCTTTGAGTGTCTCATTTTTTTCTTTAGGTTAGAAAACATCCTTTCCAGGAGCATCTCCCTGATACTTGCGAACTTTCCTCTTTTTAAAAGGCATCTGTTTGTGTCAGTAAATCTTGTCTGCTGTTTCTTGAATCTGTTTCTGATATTGTGGGCTTTTTAAAATATAGTTTAAAAAGAAAAAAACAAAAACAAAACATTCTAATGGATTTTTGTCCTGATTCTTAACTTGGCTCTTGGAAGAGGGATCTGATGAGGTTTGTGTTCTTGTGTGCCTATTAAACCGATGCCCTTTGTGCCTGTGCTTGCAAAATCCCAAGTCTCACTAACTGAATGGTTGGAACGGACACTGGTTAAAATAGGACTCATACACATAGAGTAGCTGCTGGTTTTAGACCCTGACAGCCAAGGAGCTTTATGCTGCTCTTGCCCCAGAACTGTAGCAGGTAGCAGTCCTGTCATGACTTGGGCACAAAAACACAATATAATGCTTTCCAAGCTGGACGGACATCCCCAGAAATAGATAGCAATCTGACAGGAGATGGACACATCCGCGATTTCTTCTTTTCTTGGGTTTTTCCATCTGCTGTGCAACACAAGAGTGTTGCAGCATAAGTGTTATCACATTTGTTGGTCAGTGTTTTCTGCAGTAATGTAGCAAACTGGGGAGCCACCCAGGTCTTATTCTGTCCTTAGGAAACTCTCAGGAGTCTTTCCTTAAAACCAAGAGAATAAGGAAGAAGAGGAAGCTGTCTGTAATACTTTAATATAGCAGCTCCACATGTCAGCAGCATGCAACACAACCACATTTCCTTTATGGTTTTTTTTTTTTGCTTGTGTTACTATCTTCAAAATGTGTTAGCTGTGAGAGTTGCTTCTACTGAGTGCTGATTACTGCTCCTGCCTCGACTAATTCTACCTGTTAAATGAATACTGAAACTTACTAGTTTAATGCTTCCAAATTGCATTAAAAAAAAAAAAAAAAAACTGAATTTGTATCTCTGTCCTGAAGTCTGGAAAAAATGGCACTCTCTCCTTAGCTGCTTTATCTCTGCATACATTAGGATACTTAAGTGACCCAATAGCTGTACACAAATCAGGCTATATTTGGAGAGCATCCTTCACAACGAAGTGGATATTCCTTTTTGTTGAGTATTGTTAAAAAGGGCCAGTATTTAAATGGGCAACCACTTTTAATTAGAAAATTACAGCTTGGAGGACATGTGTGTGTGTTTCTTAATCCTCTAAGCAGAAGCTTTCTTGACTCACTTCTCAAGTGTGCTGTGGGAAATGGTTGCGGCTAAACGTTGACTTCTTTTGAAGAAAGTGAGAAAAACTGCTTTTCTACTCAATTGTATGTCTGGGAGGAAGAGTACTAAGACCTAAGCGAGTTATCTGGTGTGGGGGAGTTGCATTAGATCATCTCCAAAGATCCCTTCCAGCCCTTATCAATCTGTTGGGAAGAAAAACCAGAGAGGGCTCAAAGCCTTTCGTGGCTTCCTGCCCATAAGGGTCCATCCCTGGGTGGCTGTTGAGTTCTTCAGTTGTGCACATAAATGTCAAGCTATCAACTGCATAGACGGTCTCGCCTGGCTATAGCAGGGCCACTGCTCATGAGGAAAGGCTGCAGTGCTCGCCCTCCTGGTTAGGAAGGCAACTGAGCTAGGGCCACGTTCTGGGGAAACGCTGCTGAAATCCTTAGTGTCACCTCTGTGGGAGATGTTGGGAACGCGCTTGTTCATTCCTTACGTGATTATTTTGATAACAAATAGAAATCTCCAGTCTCAAAGGGAAGGACTCTGGCGCAGAGGCTGGCACCGGGGTACAGGAACAACTAGTGTGGCTGGAACGGAGCGAGAGGGAGCCCCGGCCCCGGCTCGCAGGCGGCTCTGCCTCAGCGCGGGCCGAGACAGCGGGAAGGCGGGAATCGCCCGGGCAGGAAGCGCGTGGCGGTGGGCACGGCGGTTGGGGCGG
>VZSG01000216.1:774289-825616 GCA_013398315.1 Nothoprocta pentlandii | reverse complement strand
GGGCGGTGGCTGGGGGCGGCGGTTGGCGCGGGGTTGGGGGCGGTGATTGACGCAGCGGTGGGCGCGGCGGTTGGCGCAGAGTCTCGTCCCGCCTCAGGAGGAGCCGTCCTCCCCACGATCTCTCCTGTCGGTGGGAGATGTGGCGGCGCCGTGGTCTGTGCTCGTCAGAGAGCTTCCATCAGGCTGAGCCACCACGGAAACACGTGGCAGTCCAGGTCTCCAGCTGTGAGGAGTGTCTGAGCCTGTCCATGTTATCAGGGAGCAGTGAAAACAACACCTGCCTTAGGGGTGAGCAGGGGGAGGACCTCTTTAGCCTGGTGGTGGAGAGGAAGGTGGAGGTGGAGAGATTGAGGAGCATTAGAGAATTCAAGAAAGAAATAGACTGGTGGAGCCGTGTTCTGCAGTCATCCCAGGAACAACACCCAGAGAACCCCTCAATTCTATCCGAGAATCCACTACCCTCTTGCCATAGAGTGGAGGGGGCAGAATTAACAGTACTAAGAGAAGAACAACAATGGAAACGAGTCCCTGTTTGAGGTGGCAAGGAGAATCCTTCCCCAGCCCACCGCATCCCCACAAGAGACCATGTTCAACAGCTATGAGGGCCTGGAACTTGAGAACCAGACAAATGAGGTCTTGGGCCAAGGTCCGTCTAGGGGGTTGTCTACAGAGAGGCAGTCACATCTGTGCTTTAAGGCTGCTACCCCTAAGGAGAAAAGGAGCACCTGGTAGAAGCAGTGACTGATTGTCATGGGTGACTCCCTGCTGCAGAGCATGTAGTGAATATGGGATATGATTATAGAGGGTCCTCTTTCACCCCTCCCAGGAAACCTTCAGGCCTAAATACTTCCCTGAAATGTCTGTACACGAATGAACGAAGCCTGGGGAACAAACATGATGAACTGGAGATCTGTGTGTGGTCCCAGGGTCATGATCTCATCGCTCACACGACTGGAGCCCTGTTATGGAAGGCTATGTGCTTTTAGGAAGGCGAGGCTGGGAAGGTGAGGTGGTGGGGTTGCTCTTTATGTCAGAGAGTGACTAGAATGCATGGAGCTCAACCTGGGAGCGGATGATGAGCAGGTGGAGAGCTTGTGGGTAAGGGTTAAAGGGCAGGTTAACGTGGGAGACACTGTGGTGGGTGTCTGCTACAGGACACCTAATCAGGAGGAGGAGGTTGATGAGGCCTTCTGCAGACAGATGGAAGTTGCCTCACGGCCACAGGCATTTGTTCTCATGGGAGACTTCAGCTACCCTGATATCCACTGGAAAGACAACATAGCAAGGCACAAACAGTCCTGGAGGTTCCCCCTCAGCAAATCTGATGCTGATACCAAGCTGGGAGGAGTAGCTGATACCCCAGAGGACTGCGCCGCGCTCCAGAGGGACCTGGACAGACTGGACGACTGGGCGGTGAGAAACCTCATGAAGTTCAACAAGGGCAGGGTCCTGCACTTGGGGAGGAGTAACCCTGGACACCAGTACAGGCTGGGGACTGACCTTCTGGAGAGCAGCCCCGCAGAGAGGGACCTGGGCGTCGTCGTGGATGACAAGAGGACCATGAGGCAGCAGAGTGCCCTGGTGGTCAAGAAGGCCAACGGGATTCTGGGGTGCATTAAGAAGAGCCTCGCCAGGAGGTCGAGGGAGGTGTTCGTCCCCCTATACACAGCCGTGGTGAGGCCACATCTGGAGTACTGTGTCCAGTTCTGGACTCCCCAGTACAAGAGGGATGTGGAGCTGCTGGAAAGAGTCCAGCGCAGGGCTGCGAGGATGATCAGGGGCCTGGAACATCTGCCCTATGAGGAAAGGCTGAGAGAGCTGGGCCTGTTCAGCCTGGAGAAGAGAAGGCTGAGGGAGGACATGATCAGTGTCTATAAATACCTCAAGGAAAGGAGTGAGGAGGATGGGGTGGCCTCTTTTCAGTGGTGGCCAGCGATAGAATTAGAGGAAACAGACACAAACTGAAGCACCAAAAGTTCCACAGGAACTTAAGAAAACATTTCTTGACAGTGAGGGTACCCGAGCCCTAGCACAGGCTGCCCAGAGAGGCTGTGGAGTCTCCTTCTCTGGAGATCTCCCAAACCCGCTTGGATGCAGCCCGTGCCATGTGCCCTAGGTGACCTTGTGTGTGAAGGAGGGTTGGACTGGATGATCCCTAAAGGTCCCTTCCAACCTTAAGGATTCAATGAGTCTGTGATTATTTACATTATTATTGCTCCGTTGTGAGATGGGGGTAATGTAAATTACAAGTAACAACGGAATATGAAATACAGCAACAATAAACACACGTGTAAAAGATAAAAACACACTTGGGATTAACCTAGTGATGCAGTGTTTGATTATAGAATTGTTGTGCTTAAATATAATTTAGCCTTTCTGATACATCAAGAAAGTATTTTCAAATATTATGCATGCAAGAAGTGACTGCAATATGAAAAAAAAAGAGAGAATTTCAGGTTCTCTGTAATAGGGATAAGGATGTAAATTTTAATTTGTGCTATGAACTTGAATAGGATATTAGCTATACCTTGCAATAGTCATGGAATGGTCCATAGGAGTGCAGTAAAAACACAAATCCAATTATTCTTTTCCTGTTGAGCCTTTTCCCACTGTTCCTCACAAGTCTCCTTTTCTGAGTGATCCTTCAGACTGTGTTCCAAACCATTCCATGTTTTCAGCAAAACTCAGGATCCCTCTCAGGGTCTTATTTCCTATGGCCACAAAAAGTGGTCATTCAAAAATATAAAGGATACAGTGTTCTATTTTTACAAACCAAGTTCTGCAGGTTGAAAGCAGTTCATGGTTCAGGTGTCCATCAGCGGACGATGGACCTGGTTTCTGACAGACTCCAGTCACTGGAGGACTGGCAACCACCAACTTTCAGTATTTACTTAGAAAAGCAAATTATGGGAGCCGAAGCAAAAGGAGGATGATCAGAAACATGAGCTCAGTACATCATAATATGCAAGTATATGTAGCACTATAAAATCAAATGCACCATCAGCATTTAATTAGGTGCCAGGGAGGATGTTCTTATCAGCAAAAAGCTTCAGGGCGCAAGTGATTTGACTAAAACAAGGCAAGTAGTCCGGGGTGACGTTCTTTGTATAGAAGTGCTTAGTGTGCCTTCTGTAGTAGCTGCTGTGCTGACGTTAACTGATAATTTGGGCTGAAGATTCCTAAATTAAGCACCTATGGGAATCTTAGATCTGATAATCATGGAAATGTTATGTTGAAATATAAGCAAATTGTTGTAACAAAGAGAATAGGACAATTTAATGTACTTTTTTTCAAAATATTAAAGAAGATTATTACTTAATCTTATAATTTAACTGCAACAGCAGTTTGGAGGAGCAGAAATTTAAGTCATTTAAACAAACTGATTTCAATGTTTTACTTGGGACAGAATACATCAGAAGGTGGCCTGATTTTGAAACTACTTCTCAGTTTGAGTATCTGCATAGCATGTTTAATTTATTTAATTTATACTCTTTAATATAAAGCTTTTTTGAATGAGTGTTGTATAGAGCTGTTAAATTGTTAAATTAGGTGCAGCTCGTTTTTTTTTTTTTTACTGCCACATTGTAAGAAGGGGAAACATTGCTAATGACTTCTGTATCTCTGAAGAGAGATTGTGTATTGTGCTGAGAGTCTTTTCCTAAGTAGCTGGATTGATACAGGTAACCAGGAGTTATCATATATAAGGAGAACTAGAAAGCTTGAAAACGAATGTACCTCTGTCAATATTGTTACCAGTTCAAGGGAAAGGAGAATGTTTCAGTTAGAAATGAGTAGTATCAATTTTGTAAACACTGAGCTTGGTTACTGATGTGTTTGCTTAGGAAATTATTCTTTCTAGTAAATGATGCTATTAGATAGTGGTTATTCTTTTCACGATTAAGTTAATAAGTCTGCATTAGAGCAGACTTCTGTGCTCAAGAATTGCTCACAAATTTTTCATGCTTTACTGATTGTGTGCTTTACTATACCAAACGAGATGCTTTCTTCTTAGGCAGTGAATAGTTCTACCGATTGTAGTATACTTCCAGTGTTTGAAGGAGAGAGATGGGAGTGAAATAGAACAGAGAGGGAGAAAAATTGAACTTTAATGAGACTATTTGTGGTGTTCAGTTTCAGCATCTATTATAAACACTTTGCTGGATGAGGATTTGAATTTGTTGACACTGTTAGTGAATTTACTTGGACCTACAGACTACTGAGTGAACATGAAATGGTCTCATTTGGCTTTTCCATCACATGCTACCAGGAAAATGTGCTTTTTGTTTTACCTTGTGTTCTTGTATTGTGTTTGACTGTGGGGAAAAGTAAAATAAAGAACTTGACTTTTCAGTCCTGGAACTTCTAGAGACAGGAACAGCATGTTATACAGCCATAATATCTTTTGATGTAAGGACAGACCTAAAGACATAAAACAATTAAATCCCTACTAACTATAGAGTTAAGAATAAGTTGAGGTTTCACATGTTCTGTACACTTTCATGCATGAGCAAGAGCTGAGCTACTTATTGGTACTTAGTGTGCTAAAAGTTGCATGACTGTTTTCCTGTTTTCCTTTTTCCTTCACAGGGTCTAACCAGTGGAGCTCCAACTCATCTGAGAAGAACGTTCAAGGAGGTCCTCCTTGTGTACGGTAGGAGAAAAGCTCCTTTCTAGATTAAATATCACATGTGAATAATGGCAGACTGATCTAAATTTTGTTGCTGACATCAAACATGCAAGTTGTTCGTTTTACCTTCAGCAAGACATATAGTGTTATATTCTCTAAGGGAGTTCCATTCAAAGAATGGTTTGGCTAAATGACAAAGAACTTTGAGCTCATCAGGCTCAAGCTGACAATTTTGTGCTTTATGCCTTTTTTTTTCTTTTTCTTTTTTTTTTTTTTTGAAGGAGAGCTGTGTTTCTTTTTTTCTCAGGTTAAGCCTTTCATTGTCATAAATAATGGGGTTTTAATTTAACACTACATCTAGACTACAAACTACTGCTAACAGTAGTCAAAGCTTTTCAGTCCACTAATTTATAAATCAAAAAATGAGCTACCTCTAATCTTGTCTACATTTTCTTTCAAAATATGAATTACATGGGTTTAAAGGGAAAAAAAAGGCATCCACATAGTTCTCATTAAAGATGAAAATAAGCACATCACTGAACAAAGATAGATTAAAAAAGACCATAATCAATGTTTCACTTTAAACAGTTCCAAATAAGCAGTGCAAGGGCAGGAAGCACTGTTGTAGTTCCTGCGGCTGTGACTACTCGCCAGTAGCTACTGCCTCGTTGGTGTTTGTTTGCTCCTTCGTTTGTTTTGAGAGTGGAATGACTGGCATCACCCACAGAGGTGCTCACAAATAACATCTATCACGTAACACTGCTTAAAAATAGCTTGGAACAAATAGGCCTTTGTTGTGAGGAGTGTTTCTCCAGCTTTTGGGGAACAAAGCAGCACGAGGTAAGTGAAATAAGCTTGACTGTGCATCTTAACTCTAGCTGCGGAGCCCATGCGGGGCATGTAAGGACAGTGTGATTACTGATGCGGAGGCGTTGGGCTGCTCCCCTCTAGAACTCCTCCTAACGATGAGCGCGCTCAAGTGAAAGATGGATGAATTATTAATTTTGGAAGCTGGTACATCCTGACCTCCTCTTTCCTAGCTGCTTTGCTATCACCCTCACAGGCGTCTGATTGCAATATGCTGGCTGTTAGTGTTTATTGGTGATGACTTTTCTTGCTCTGTGCTGTGCTTTCTCTCAACAGTGTTAAACCTGTAAAAAGCTTTCAGTTGTTCCGAAGCCAATTTAGCCTGTTTTCCTAGGCTGGGAAACCTTGCTCATGTTGGGTTGCCCTTTGGTTTTGCCAGGGGCAGAGAAGTGCTGGCTGCGTGCAGCAATGTCTTCATCCTGAAATGTGTACTGTGAGGTTCAGACACTAATTCCCATCTAATTTTAAATTGCTCTTTAGAATGCTTTTTTTTTTCTATCTTGACAGCTAATTAGTATATTGTGGTAGTTTGTTTTGCAAACTGAGTAAAATATTTCTCTTCATATTCTTTCTCTGTCATGCAGACCATGTTTATTTTCTCCTCAAATGTATCCAGTAATACCTTCATTTTGTCTACATCTGAGACTTGATCTTTTCGGATAAAATAAGGCCTAGCATATGGCTATAGGATTTAAATAAGTGTAGTAGAAATCAAAAATCCAATTTATATGTATCAAGATAAGGATTAATTAAGCCAAACTTATGAAAACTTGCTGGTAGTCAATTTTTAACAGTCATAATCTTTCTCAAAGTTATATTTGGCAGGCCTGTCTGCCTTGGTGGAGATGTATGCGTGCTAGGAAACAGCCAGCTATGGGGAAAATGGATTTTAAATCAAATTGGAGTAAACAACCAAGCCTTCAGAAGGCAAATACTTCAGGTTTATGCCACCATAGTGACTTCACTTGGTATCTATAACAAGTTGTTCTTTTGGCTTATGCCCTAAGAAATAAATGGTTATCGCATTAATGCACTGTGCCAAAGAGTCCCAAAATGCTTTCTTGGGTGTGTGTAACGACCACTGCCAATCATTATCATTAACTGAATGAAGAGGCCCTTCTGCTGTTGTGTGAATATATTGTAAATAATTCAGTCAATATGGTACTTCTGGCCAAAACTGTTAATTGACAATTAGACTTGGGAAAGCTGAAACATCAGCTAGAGTATATGCGTACGCCTAGGGCTCCTCAGCCAGTGGCTTTGCTTGGTGGTGGGAATGAGACCTAGCACACTGTTCTACGTGGCCTCATTGAAACTCTGCAAATGTTCATCTGGCACAGAACTGCAAACCTTACTTATTTAATATCTGACTAGGTAAGAATATAGAGCAACAGATAGGGATGGAGGGGTTAATACATTTCTGAAGGACTTCTATTATATTAAACTGGGTACTGCTGCTGTTTTTTCCCCCAAACTCTCAAAAAGGCAAGTGATATATCTCTAACATGACATTTTACATTTAGATGTAAAAGGTCATTTATCTCTTCTCTCTCAGTAAGTGAAAATTTATTCACATGTCAAATCTTTCATGTCAGGGAGAATCCAGATTGTGGACTCAAAAGCTTTTCATGTCATGTTTCTAATTAGGTTAGTGACTCATTCTCATGAATAATATACCAGGCAGCATATTAACATCCAATCCAGCTGAATCATCAATTTACAGTAAACCTTGGCTGCAGTAACTTGAATAAAAGAGTCGGAAGCTGCTGCATTTTTCCAACAGCTGTTGAAGCTTCTGGAGTGTCTCTGGGTATTGAAGTTGCCAAGCGAGTGATTGGGTTCAGGGGCTGTGTTTGGGAGGTGAATGAATTTGATTAAAATCATAACAGTAGGTTTCTATAAAGGACTTCGGAGTCAAGACCAAAAACTTTCCCTTAGTCCGGGTGAAAATTAATTTCTTTTATGATCTGTGGAGGAGACAGCAGCTGTCAAGGTTTTGACTTGAGTGCAGCTTTGTTTGTAAGAAGTTGGTTTCTTTTCCATTTGGAAATGCTGCAATAAGAAGGTACCAGCTAATAAATTATTCCAAAGGCTTCAACCTGTTCAGGTGAAACAACTTCTGACCGCGGGGGCCTTGGCCTCCATCTTGGAGAATATTTTGAAGTATTTTCCCAGCTCCCTTATTAATATGCTGGGTGGGACTGCTGTGGATGTAGCTGGTATTTTGTTTGTGATCATGCTGACAGTTATTGTCAAACAGCTTCACTCCATCATGTAGTGTTCATCACCAATTAGTCATTTGACAGCTATAATTTCTCAGTGCTGAGGATCACAGTGCTAACTGTAAATTATCTTAGAAGCATCTCCTTTTCCCACTGTTGTCTGTTTTCCATCACCTAATTCATTATAGGCTTGCTGGCTCTGGTGTATGCTTTTTTCCTATTTTTATTTTAGAGACAGAGTGATATATTCCTGTCGCTTGTTGGTTCCTGTTCCTCCTTCAAAGAACGCAGCTCATAAGATGCTCCACTCAGTGGCTACTGCGTGTCTGTGTGTCCGAGCAGGGAGAGGAGAAGAGAACTGAGTGGCTGTTGGTCTTTGCCAAGGTTTTCTGTCTTCTCAGATGCTGTTCCATTGCCACATCTGCTGACTTTCATGTGGTAAGAGAACTTTGGAAAGAAATGAAGCTTAGATGTAGCTTCTGTCAGACCATATCAGAATAATCAGCTCTGAAAAAGACAGGTACCATGTGCTTAATGCTTTTCTTTGTGCATATGTATTCTGTCCTGCATCCATGCCATGTCCTATTGCAATTCAATCTATTATATAATACTTCTCTGGAGATCTATTACTGTCAAAATGCCTGTGACATGTATGTAAAACAGGCAGTCTGTGACCTTAAAGTGTGCAGGCCATATTTGTTCAACTAAATCTCACCAGGTTGTCAGCTATGGTCTGATTGTGCACCTACAGTTCTTGTTAGTGTATTTGGGAACGTGAGAAATCAAGCTAAGCCTGCTTTTGTCTTGGACAGAGCAAAATTGACTCCTTGATAGGATCTGATACTGAATAGCAAGCCTTGAAACTCAGTAGCTTTTAACTCAACATATATCTGCTATACAAGGAGAGCAACTATCAAAGTTAGTGAGAGGCATAATTCTAAGGTGGACAATATTTCTAAGGTGATTTATAAAACTAAGTTGAAAGGCGTTTCAAAATTAAAAATAATATTCATTGCTGGATGTGAAGCAAACATATTTGGTGTTGTTTATAGGAGGGCCTGTAACAAGGTCATTAAGCATGCTTGGCTATGCTAGACAACAAGTGCAAGCTGTAAAAACTTCTCAACACACTAGCCTTTTTGCAAATTAGTGTGGACCTTGAAGTGCAATGAAATGGGAAAAGTCATCAGCGCTTCATTAGGCTTCTGAAAGACCCCTCTGAAAATACTGTTTTCCACTTTGTAATGCAAGGTCAGGAAGAATAAGAGAACACTTGAATAAATTTGGACTGTGCCTTCAGGATCAGAGCTTGGAACTAAAAAGAAAAGTAGGACAAAGCACTTCTAAAAGGCTACCGTATGCTCGTCACAAGCAACAAGGACTGGATTGCACAGGTTGTGCAAGAGTGAGCTGGACTGCATGGGCTGATGTCCAGCTGCCCTTCAGCATACAGAACTTGTCCTGTTATTTGCAAGTTGAATAGGAATGATTTTCTACCTATCAACAGGATTTGTACATATGCTAATAGCATGCACATACTTCAGCATCACTGAAAAGTAGCATTAAAATTGCTGTCCCATGTGGCTAATGCCCTTTTTTTGGAGAAGGTACCATAAAAGCACCAGAATTTAACTGCTTGGGCGCACGCTTGTGCAGACTTGGTACAACCTCAACATTTACCTGCAGCTGAGCTAGTCAGTGAGCTGGAAGATTCAGCTTTCAGCTAAAGTCTGTTGTTAGCAAAATCTAACAATTAGACTTTGAGTTAATGTAAACTTAAGCTCCCCTCAGTTTGCAGAGATGAATTGCAATTGCTCTTCAGCAGGTTTAACTTTTTCCAGTGTCGGTTTTGCATCTGTAGGGACTGTTTTTGAGCTTTTTCTTATTTGCTAATACCAGCCTGCAGGTTGTTCGTTTGTTCTGTTCTTGGACAAATGGGTGAGCCAAGTTCATGGAGCTTAGAAGACAAATCGTTCCAAAGTTGCCAGTAATTCTGCATGAACAGCTGGTGATTTTTGTAGATCAATGTCAAAGAAAAGATGTATTTTTGTCTTTCATTTTTGTTTTTAATCACTATTTAAGGATTACCTGTGACAGCTGACTTTGAATTTTATTACATCTTAAACTGCATTGCTTTTAAAGAACTTTGTAGAAATTAGGAAATAGATTAATGTACTGAACGTGAAGGTTAACACTAGTTTATTTTGAAGCAGTGATGATGTCAAGAAAGAATGCTTGCTTGGAACATTTGAGTGAAGTAATTTTAGTGAATCTAGACTGAGATCTCAATCTTATTTTAATTCTCATGTATTTTGCCTATATCTTGATAGCTTGTTGGGCTGAGTTTGCCTCAGCTTTGGAGGCGGCGCTGACGTTTTACTTCACTTTGCCTTAGCAATCAGTTTTCTTTCCACCTCTGTTACATATCGGGCCTGGCATTTGTGCAGGGTGGGTTTGGAGATTCTTTTTTTCTGGGAGCTGTTTCAGTCTATTCACCTTGAGCAGCTGACTTAGGGAAACTGAGAGATTAAGGTAGTGCACAACTGCTAAAGAGGGTCCAGCGGAGAGCAACAAAGATGATGAAGGGACAGAAGCATCTCTCATATGAGGAAAGACTCAGTGAGCTGCGCCTGTTTAGCCTGGAGAAGAGAAGACTGAAAGGGGATCTGATCAATATGTATAAGTACATGAAGGGAGAATGTAGGCAGGAAGGGGCCGAACTCTTCTTGGTCAGTGACAGGACAAGGGGTCCAAGCTGAAACCCAGGCAGCTCCATCTCCATGTGAGGAAGAACTTCTTCCCTGTGAGGGTGCCCGAGCCCTGGCCCAGGCTGCCCAGGGAGGCTGGGGAGGCTCCTGCTCTGGAGATCTCCCAGCCCGCCTGGATATGACCGGGTGCCCCGTGCTCTGGGTGTCCCTGCTGGAGCAGGGGGCTGGACTGGGTGATCCCTAGGACTCCTTTTAACCTCAAACATTCTCTGAGATTAATTCAAGTAGTCCATATTTGTTAAAAAAAAAATCTGTCTTTTACTACTCTCCTGTTTGCAAAGAAAAGAAGAAACTTCAGATGTGCAGAATAATTAGTAAGAATCAAAGTGAGAAAGTGTCTTGAAGGAAGGTGAAGAAATAGGTATCCTTTGGACAGAGAAAGGTGCATGAAAGCCTCTAGTATTACATATGGTTCTGTAGCACTCTGAATTCATTAAAATAGTAAATCTTGAAGTAAAAGGAAAGTCTTGAACACATTTTGCAAAGAAGAGATATTCAAACCTTTTCTAATGGAGAAGGAAAGGAATAAGAGGGAGGGATATCCCTTTCTAGAAAAAATTCAAGAATTTTCTTTGAAGGGAAAGCAGTCAGAGGAGAGAACCTGTCTGACAACCCAGATGTTTCTTTTTGCTAAGTTGAAATGCAAGATGTCAAGCTCAACTTCAGAGTCATCACAAATTTAAGTAGTTAAATACAGTACACAGCCTTGGATGGTTGAGTGGGTGGGAGTTGATGCAATTACTGTTTGGAAGGAGGAGGGAGAATACGAAGAATGGTTAAGAGACTGACATCAGCGATGGTATCTACTGGGTGATGTATTTCAAAGAAGTATTGAGCTGCCCAGGATCAAAGTCACTTGTACATGCAGAATTTTCAGCTGAAAAGCTTTAGTAAGATGTGGGTCTGATACAGTGGGAAAGTTTCAGAAGTATTCGTTTTCTGAGTAGCCAGCATTGATCACACTTCTGCAAAAGTAGAGGGAATCAAGGTCATAACAAGGTATGTGCTCTTGATCTGCCGAGAATCTGAGACTAAGAGAAATGATTGGTAACATAAAAGTGAAGAGTCTCTTGATGACTTGCTCCAGAGACATAGAAGGCCTGCAAGCTCCTAGGGACTGGAGAACTTTAATCATCTTAATCGCTTTGAAATTTCAGAGGAATTAGGTTAGATGTTTTTCTGGCCCTGAGCAAGCATGGTGTTTCCCTGCATTGCCTACTCAGACAGCCTGCCCATATCATCCACACGTTGTGCTGAAGTTCCCAAATGGACCTTCCACTGAAGGCAGTCCCCAGCTGGGGCAGGGTGAAGGTTGTCAGGCCTTGCAGGAATTGGTGTTTACCAGGCTGTTAACTTGGGTGCAGAGGGCGAGGAAGGGGAAGAGGCAGCATGGAAAGGGAGCTGGGGATCAGGCAGATATTTAGAAAAGTGACCACCTATTTGTCTGGTAAGCACTCTGGGCCTAGGGGGAGTGCTGGAGCTGATATATTTAGCCACGTTTTGGACAGTACAGAAATTTGAAATCTCCTCTTTAGGAAGAAAGCTCATCACCTCATATTTTCCATAATACGTGCTTTTTGCAACATACATTGCTCGATAATTAGTGTCTTTGCTTGAAAGCATCAACCAGAACACTTTATTTTGCTGCTCTTGCACTGTTTTACTATGCAAGACTTGCAAGTCTGCAACATATGGCATGGCTATATTGTCCTATAAAGAAGGAAATAACTGTGTATGACTTTTATTTGGATGGGGAAAGCTTGAAAAAAAAAAGGGTCCCAGGAGCTGCTGTTCTCAAACTAAAAGCCAAGGTGTTTGATGTGATGTCAAGGACTGTTGAAATATGTAATTCATTCCATCTGCTGCCTTCAGTGCATGAGAACAGCACATCACTGCCAGCTGCATATGCCTAAAAGGGGGAGAAGAGAAACCTTGGCATTCATTCTGTTTGCTGGGATCCTTGCAGAATAGCAGCGAGCCACAATTTTCTGTGTGCATTTTCCCTCCCTCCCCGTCTCCTGTGCCCTGCTTTGCGTGATGGGCTGCGCTCAGGGAAGGCTGTCAAGCTTGAGCGGGTTCAACACACATCCATTTAAATCACTGATACTGGAGTTCCAGAAATTCTCATTCTCTCCTCAACTTCCTGTCACCACCTATCTTGGAATCGGGGCAGCTCTGGTCTTCTGAGTTGGTATTATGGAGGGATAGCAGTTGCCTTAGTCTCTTGTGTTCTTTGTCATCTATCTCATGTACCCCATGTGATTCCTGGTGCGGACACTGTACATGGAGGTCAAATTCCAAAAATGATTCCAAGTCTTGCTGTGAAATCATGCTCCTGCTGATTGCCTTAGTTGCAATGGTCTAATAACGGTCAAAGGGAAGTGGAACTGACCTGGAGTGTTTTATTTGTGTGAGTATGTAGCACATCTCTAAGAGTTAGGTGGATGTGAAGCTTTCATGAGGCTTTGTAATGGAAGGGTGAAAAAATGAATATCAATAAAAATCTCCTTCTGTGAGGGAAGCTGAATAGCACTTCATGTGTCTCTGGGTGTATTTGACCTGAAGCCTTGAAAGCTGTTTTGGTTTCTCATTGAAGGCTTGTACTTCATCTAATTTAATCTGCTTCATGTATCTGCTGTTCAGTAGTGACTGAGAACATTTTTCTGTACTGTATATTGCAGAGATAATGGGGATAAAACGTGCATGTGAGTAAAATGTTAATCTTCCAGTGTACCTTTGACTGCTATAAATAAGGCGTACTCGGTTTCTCCAGCTGTTAACTCTTTTTGATTTGATATTTGTGATGGTTTTCTGCTCCATTAGTGGGTTCTGAGTTGGAATAAAACAAATAGTACAGCACATTTAATACTGTATAGGTAATACGCAGTCGTCTCTGCCACTCTGCGTAAAGTGTATTTGGAGAGAAGGAAAGAATGGCTTATCTAATGACAAATATGTGGGGAATCCAAGTTGAAACTAAACCAGAAAATGAAGATTTAACATTTCTCTTGATACAAATGTGCTACAGCATCTTTAATAACCATGAGTCAGTGGTGGATCTCCTGCATTTCAGTCCTTCTGAAGTGATTCAAAGACCTATTTTTCCAACACTTTTGCACTGAGAAGTTCTATAGCATATTTCTGCTCGAGTATCTCGCTCTTTTGTCAGAGTTCACTTTCATCTCAGAATATATCAAGAGCAGTTTTTTGAATGTGTACTTTTTTGTTTCTGCGTGATACTTCAGGTTGCTTGAGTGCTAGTTTACTAGTGGAAGTCCTATGATTGCCCATAGCTGCACTGCATGTAGCAGGCCAGGTCAGTGGCACTCAGTCTTACAAGCAAGATACTCAGGATAAGGAAATGTCCCTTTTAGGGCTTCCATTACTGCACTGAGCATCATTCTTCTGTTCATTTAGGTTGTTTATTTGTTAACTTTAGCAACTTGGACCTTTCTCTGTGCATGAGAATCTCATCTGTATTTCGGTGCCCCCACACTTTGCATATGCTAGACTGGTGGGGTTGAGATGAAACAGGCACTGTTGTTCTTGCAGTGCAGTAAGGGCAACCTTATTATGCATTCAATTCTTCTGAGCATATTTGTATTAATGCAACTAGCTTCATTTCAACATTGAATACTCTTAACTGGAAAAGATTATTCTTTTTTCAGATGAGCTATCAAAGATTCTCTTCAAAACAATGCAGTACATTCTTTTTTTGTCCTCATTTCAAGATACGTTTTCCGGTAGGCAAGGAGGTAAAATCCTTAGGTACATAGGTAATAATGATGTTTAAGGCATCGTTTCATGGGTTTGCTATTTTTTCCTTCCTCTCCCTTCTCTTCATGTTAATAAGCATTGGTTATGCATAGGCAGCACTCCTGTACACTTTACAGAATCACAGAATCATTAAGGTTGGAAGGGACCTCTAGAGATCATCTAGTCCAACACCCCTGCTCCAGCAGGATAAAAAAATAAAAAGCAATAACCATTTAACCAGTTTAGAAGTAAAAGAACCTGAAAATACCACGTGCAGATGACTTTAGCCTTCTTGATGCCTAGATTTTTGGAAACTTGGGCAAATATATATTTTTCCCATCTGTTATAGAAGAAGAATATTAGAGGGAGGCATTTTGAAGGCACTGCTTTAACTCATAAAGTTACTGAAGGATTGAATATTGTCAAAGAACAACTCTTGGCCACTTTGTCTTCAGGTTTTATACAATTATTAGAAGACATTTAAAATGCTAAATCCATTTAAAAGATTGCTTGGGATTCTGGAGGCAAAATGTTATCCATTATTTCCTCTGAATAATTATATTTGCTTAGGTATCAGGTTCATTTCTCTGCTTTCAGACCTGCTTTCAGACTAGGGAGAGGAAGTTTAGTGTTCAAAGGACTACCTTGGAAGAGAGCTGCTTTTATATATATATATGTATGTGTGTGTATGTATATATACATATATACATGTATATATATGTGTGTATACATATATATGGTGTATATACACACACACACACATATATATATAATAGTCAAGTACTGAATTGGTTCATTTTTAAATATTTTCAAGGAATATTTGCAAATTTGCAAATATTTGCAAAGAATAAGGAAAGGATACACTCTTTTTTAAATTTTTGTTTTTGGCCCATTCTATAGAAGAATCCAGAACATCACTGCTTGAATAAGCGTAGGGTGAAGGCATACAGGATTAAGACATGACCCTGCGTGGATACTGTGGGTGCGTGGTTTACCTGTGAAGATAGCTGCTTTAAAGGGGACACAGCGAGGAAGAGAGCCTTATATTGCATAGGGAGCACGGGAGGCAATCTGCCTTAGGGGAGGACTGTCTTATAATTTGGATTACCCAAAAGCTGGGTGCAATGTGGAAATTGCCAGAGTTCCTTTAAAAAACAACTTTAGTAACTTTCATGGATCAATGACCTTCTTCAGAAGGTGCTGTGATGCTTTTAGACTAGAAATACTGTAATATTTGTTGGTGTTGAAGTGATTCCCCATCTCTTTGCTTGCATGCTGGTATTGCATCCCTACAGGCTGCCAGCAGAGTGTGTTTATATCGGGAAAGCCCAGAAGCCCCAGGAAAAATGGCTGGAAAAATATTCCTGTATGTCATTAGTGTTGGCAATTGCTTAAATTTGGTGCCATAAGGTGCTGTCTCTGAGTGGGTAGACCCAAAATCCAAGTCATGGAGGAACTGTCCCACCTCCCTGGTGACTCCCATTTAAGTGGTAGAGTTGTCAGAGCTGATTTTAAGAAAATGGTGCAAACAATACCTGAATATTTCTAAAGTGCATGCATTTCCTAGCTGCATACTCTTCACTATTTGGTGCAATGCTTACCAAATTATTTTCAGATCTTAAAAATAATTTACACGAAGTGTCAACCTCTTCCAATATTTATCTACCCTCACTCTTAATAGAACTATTTTTTTGTGAAATAATAAACTCCAGGCACAAATCCCAGATGTACTCTCTGAATCTATAAATTGCCTATTGTGAAGAAAATACATTTTTTTCTATAAAAGTGATGGATTGGTGTAACATAATGGCTTGCTGCTGTTGTTATCGTTAAATTTGTTTTGGAATTATTGAATTTAATACTGGTTAAAGTACATACAGCCTCTGTAAGACTAGACAGACAAGAAAAGGACACCTCTACCTCTGAAATAGAGTGGCTTTAGAGAATACCAATGTTACATGGCTCTCTTACTTTTGTTTTCTATATACTTTGAAATGGAGTGGGAAATGCTGAATACTTTCTTTGTGAGAGTATTACCCTTGGATTTGACTTTTACTAGATTGTTATCACTTTGCAGTTACAGTTCACATATTAAAGAAAAAAAGTAAGTGCAGATGCTATTTTGTTTTTCACCTACAATGAAGACTTTAAAAATAGGATGGAATTTAATTAGCATCTGCAATGACACATGTGATAAAACACTTATTTTGAACGAGAGCTTGAAAAGACTGTTTGATTTTAGAGTAATATGTGACAATTGGTAATTGCAGAGACACTATCTCCTTCCTAAAAGCATTTTGCAGGTAACTTGGACTTGTTTCCTTTCTTGCAAAGAAATTAGGTTGTTGCTTAGATAACTGTCCGTGACTACCCCAAAGCCATTATTTGTTAATGATGGAAGACTGATTTTTTACTCCCAGGAAAATGGGCCCAAAGTCGCAGTTCTCAATAACAATGAGATCTTAGATTTCATAATTGCCTTTCACACTAGTGGTTGCCGCAGCCAAGTACTAACAGCGAGAGAGGGGAATTTGGGTTATTTGTGCTTCTCAAGGGGCTTTAAACCATTTCCACCACCATTTGGCATCCTGTGACCACCATGCCTTGTGCCGGTGCTTTCCAGAACCACAACTACCTGGCCTTCCCTTCGTGGTGCTCGTCTTAACAGGATAAAACCAGTGAAAGCTCAGTGCCCTAAGAGATGTTTCCTGGGTTAAATTCTGATCTAAAAGGGTAATGACTGTACTAGTGAATAGGGTACTTAGATTTTTATTAGATGCTGAATAGGTAATTACTTTTTTTTAATGTGTCTTGGTGTGACAGGGGGTATGGCCCTTTGAAGTGCTCCTTTACCTTTCACTGTAGATAATTGCTGCAAAAATGAGCAGTGTTATATTATAAAGCATGAGCCAGAGCAAGGAAAGAGGTATTAAGAGTGAATAGGAAAGGTGCCTCTCAAAGGCTTAAGCTGCGTGTTTGATGATCTCGACCTGTTTGGGAAGTGGAAAGTCACCCCTGGGTTTGAGTGCAGCTGTGTGCAGTTGTGTCTGGAGGGGAGGGTTCACAGCTGAGTCCTGTTTTGAAAGGTGTTTCCACACTAGGAGAGATGGAAGAAGTTCTGCTCGTGTGAGCTCCATGCTAGGGTGCTGGAGGGCACTGCAGTGTAGTACCCAGCCATGTAAGTCCTAGTTTGGAGGCTGCATTGCTAAGGGGAGCACAAAACCGCTTCAGATCTGGGTCGTTTTGAATCCAAAGAACAGAATCTAGTTATCCATAAACAGAGGCTTAAGCCTTCGGCCAGAACTCCCAGTTCCTTTGGGCAGTGTTCAAATCCATGTGAAACAAACCTTTAAAAAGCTCTTGGAACATAATAGTCTCAAAGTTGAGGTTTTCTGGTGGTGCTGATACTGAACAGTAGACTATTTTCTTGTAATTCTTTTTTGGTCTGGTAATTTATTTTCCCCTTTATAGATGAAAGGAAGAATGCAAAGTAGGATGGGTGAAAATCACAGATAACTTGCTGATCTCTTGCTTATGGCAGTAAACTTTAGAAACTGAAAGGGTTAAGTGCCTGCAGTACTGCAATATAATGAAAATAATTTAGTTTCTTTTTGATTCCCATAACACCATAAATCTAGGGCACTAGCATTGACTTAATATGTAATGACATCATTATTTGGATATAAGGTTTCTTCGGAATGTTTTGTATAGTGCATGTATTAATACTTAGGAAATAATTCTTTCTATCAATATTATTTTGAGGAGTGTAGTGATTCTGAGCTGTGTATGCAGTAAGGTTCTTGGAAACTGTTTCTTAGACCCAAGCTGGGGGAGCAATATCCTGTTCTGACCAGAATACTTCTTTGTATGATTTTGTGTGTTTTGTATGATAACCATTATTCTGATATTTAAAATGAGCAATTTTAGTCTACAAAGACAAAGTAAAATCATAGAAAAGAATGTATGGTTTAATATCTGAATTTATGGTATGTGCCTTGTCAAATAAGCTTGTTAACTTCTGACAAATGTGGACAATGTGATTGTGAAACTGAGGTATATTTTAATCTTATGCTGGATGACATTCTGAATGGGGAGAAAAAAATCTTACTGTCATATAGTGTAACTTAAACGTGGGGACATTTGAGAACTGATGCTCTGTTGGGTGTAGTTGATGTATTCAGCAATGATGTATTCAGCAATGATCTGAGGAGATCGGACAAAACGAGCATATTTGTACAACTTGTGTTCGTAACTGCTTGGGTGGAGTTTTAGGAACAGATATTCAAATAATAGTCAAATTTATGCTGTTGCATTTCTCTCTAGTTGTATTTGTGTATGTGACATATAAATAAAAGCAAATTAGTGATTTAGATGTGTATTCTTACACACAAGATGTAAGTGTATTCTTGCAAGGAAATACTGAGTATTGAAGAACTTTCAAAATGAAGCATTTGTCAAGGGCCAATGCCTGGAAAGGGAAAATAAACAAAACAAGTGTTTGGAACCTTTAAATGTTTAAAACACCTTGACAAAGTAATTCTTTGTTTTTCTCTGTTTTTTGGTCTTCCTAAGATAGGAGAAGATAAGAATTCAGGTGGAAATAATGGCAGGGCTGGTTAAGCTATGCTGTTGATTTGGATATGGCTCTAAACACAGTAGGATTCTCTCATGGTAGCTCTGCGTTCACCGTTGTCTATTGGTGACTTTGACAACTTTGGTTCTGATGTTGCAGCCTTGCTGGTCCACAGCTCCCCCGTGCCCCCCGAAACCATCCTCACTTTAACTTGGGGAAATACAAGGATAGAGCAGTTTGCAAGTTCTTTTATTTGCTCTGCAAGCTCCAGCAAAGCCTTGCATGGGCTCTGCTGAATACTGTTGCTCTTCTGTAGTTTGATACTGCGGTCTGGGATACGGACCATCCCAGATTAGGGAGAATTTGTCACACAGGTGACATCTCCTTTACTGGTACCCGTGGTATTGGCTGGGCAATGTACAAGCTAGTCTAAATCATGGAGGAGAAAGAAGATGAATGCCATGTGGCCTGTATCACTTCTTTCAAATGCCTTCATAGAAGTGATATGTGTCACATTAAACACATTTTCTTCCTCCCTTAAAACTATGTTATCCCTAGACTGTGCCCTCGACTTGGCAATCCAATGTGCTCCCCGTGTTCCCTTCCTTAGGGAACAGGTCAAACCAACAGCTGCAGGATAGTCCCTACGGGCTTGTCACAAAAGTATTCAGCAATCAGCTTCACCTTCCAGCCCATTTCTTGTATTGATAGCATTATTTCAGCATAACACCATCATTGTACCCTTTTTTTTGTGTGTTCACTTTCAGAATATTCCCTTCTTGGAATGAAGAGAAATCCTTTTTGTTTCCTGCCAAATATGCTGAGCTACAATATAGCTAAACCTTTGGAGCACTCCTGGAAAACTATGCCTGGAATTATTCCAAGAGGGAAAAAGGACTGTTGTTTCAGAATCACAGAATCATAGAATCCTTAAGGTTGGAAGGGATCTTTAGAGATCGCCTAGTCCAACCCCCTGCACACGCAGGGTCACCTAAACAGCAGAAGGCTGTTATCCTAGTCAACAAATCTTGCGTGAAAGTCCGTAAGAAATGCTAGAAACAGATTTCTAGATTTAGTCAAAATTCTAAATGCTAGATTTACTTTAAAAGATTTGTAGTGACTCTTCAAAATAGCTTAAAAATACTTTATTATTTAAAATGATACCCAGATAGAAAGCCATGAGCCTTTTTCTTCAAGCATAATTAGCAGGACCAGTGCAGGCAAGGTAAAGAATATAAGCTACTGAAAATATTACTAATAATTCGTGTCTTTCACACATTTCGACTAAGAAGCATGTACTTCTAATCGTACATATTACAGGCACACACACTTTTATAGTTAGGTTGAAGAGAGAACATAATTTGCATTCAAATCATATCTTTTTTATTTAAATATAGCATATTAAACAGCAAAATTGAAACTTTCCCAATGGAATTTCAGCAATAAGCCTCTGTTTTGTGTTCTATTGGGATCCAGTGCTGACGACCATTTTCCTAGCTGGAAGGAAAAACAAAAGCAAACAAAAAAAAATCCCCAATTCCTGGGATACGTCTCTGGACACTTAAGTCTCTTACCTCTATTAGAAGCAATTAAGTAAAGCTAGGAGTTCATGTAAGTTTTCCTTTTTCCTCTGGTATCTAAAATACATGGATATATTTTTGGAAACTCCAGAGGTTTTCTTGTATTATCTCTCTGTTTTACTTGGCTTTTCCAAGCGGCCTGTTGCAAACACTGTTGTGAAGACCCAGCTATGTTAGTGTGTAATGAAAAGTGGTCTCTAAATAAGCAATGTGGAGTTAGGAAATGCAAATGCCTTTAAGGGTTGACCTAAGACTTTGTTTAGTGGAAGTTCAGTCATGGCCCGCTCAATGGGAGAAATACATTAGAAATACAGAAATGGCAAATAGATTTTGATGTGTGCTGGTTCAAGAGTTCTCTCTCCTCCATCTTGAGCACTTTCCGGTCTTGTCAGTTTTCATTCAGATGAACGAAATTTATCTGAGATATGTTCATTTCTTGCTGTCTTTAAAGAGCCTCGTAATCACTGCTGAAAGTGTCTGCAAGATGTTTCATTGAAACACAATTTGGGCATGCAAATATAGTAAGCAAATACATATGCATATATTTTAACTCATAATTTGGAGTGGACTTACTACTACAGAACTAAAGGATTTTTTCATCTATGTAAAAATTTGCTTTTAAAACCATGTGGCTTTTTTTAATGACCTTAGAAGCTGGGAGCTGCTTCCATGCTGTGTTTTTTACCTTCCATCAAGTGTAAAAAAATTTCTATTGTCCTCAAAAGTGTCTGGCAAAATCTGATAGCATGCTATAAAAAATGATAGGAGTGCAGTGTTTCTTTCATATATTAATGCCTTTTCTACTTACCTGTCAAATAGAGGAAGAATAATACATGAATACACGTTTTTCAGGTTCAGTGTCAGAATATAACCCTTTCCAGAAGACATTTTCATTTCCTTTCAGAAACAGCATTGAAGACTGTGAGTATAGACACACTAATATTTTAAAATAATACATTCAGTAGTTATTCTAGCATGGTGAACTCAATATGCAGTATTCAGTAATCTAAAATATAAAACGTTAGCATTGTTTTATCCTCCTGTCTGTTTTGAAGGCTTATGCTGATTCTATTTTCTCATTATCCACCAGAGGATTGCTTTTTAAATAAAAGCTGTCCCTGAAAGTCTCTTTTCTACTTTTTTACAAGCTAAAAACTTTTCCTGCTTCACATTGTTCTTCAGCTATACAGGACTCATGATAATTTAGTCACAGTAGGTTGGCAGAGTACCCAGACTTTCCAAAGTTGTTTTTTTGAGGGTGGAAAGCAAGCCAGTGGTCGTCAACCTGCAGAGTGCTCTGAGCCTTGGAGGAGCTCCCTCTGGGGGAGAGGGCGAGGCTGTGGCCATGGGTCTCTGCTGTCCTGCCTCCCTGGTGGCTTCTGCAAGTGTGAAAGCAGTTTATGAGGAACATCCTGGGGAGAAACCCAGGGACAGATAATGCTCGGGGTCCTGCAAAGCGCAGATCCCTACCACTGGTGAGGCAGGCCCCATGTTTAAAGAGATGGAAATCGGACGAGACAAAGCAAATTGCACAGAGTAATGCTGTATTAAAAGAGCAGTGAATGAGCTTTGAGCTTTTCTATCAGTTCTTGATGCTATCAACTCTTGCTCTGAGGTGCATGGAATGGAGCAGCTTATTTAATAAGGTTTCTGGGATTACATATCGCTTTGCCTGTGCTTTGTATCATACAAAGCTATTTTTATTCCTTCCGTTAATCCTTTTGCATGAAAAATATCTGATCCTGCATGTCTATATGTGACAATGATGGTGTCTATATAAAGAAAGGAACAGGTGTAATTCACTTGGCAGCTATTGAAGTGCGGTACCAATTTGACTTCACAAGGCCAGTAAGAGAGTGGATCAGATGAGCTCTGCCATGGGCAGCCAAAAGGAGAACCCCTCCACCCTGACTGTGCTAGGTGGGGTCTTTATGCTTCACGTTTCAGAACTTTAATGATATTAAACAGTCTGGAAGGCAAGGGAATAAAACTGTCCAGCTGCAGTAAGGGAACATGTCCATGAGAAAGTAATTGAGTTTATAATGTGGAAGAGAAAAAGTGTCTGAACAGTAAGGTTTTTGATGTGTTTCACTGTACTAAAACGGAAGAAGACGAGTGAAAGGTTTTGCACTAGTTCTCCGTGCTGCCAAATTTCATAATTTGGGTGCGAGTCAAAGACTTTGGTAAACTATGCAAAGTAAATAACTAGACAGAACAGTTTCCTGGGTTTTGTCCTCTTTTCCACATGAAGCTTTAAAGCATCTATGTGTATTGTAAGCTTGCTGAGGTTTCAAACTGAAACCGGCAAACAGGGGTTTGAGAGCTTTTAATGTGTCTGATTCTTTGTACTTTCCACTAGCAAAGAACAGGAGAGTAAGGAAAAACAAACTACACAACAATGTATGCCTACTCTGATTTTCTATAGAAATTTGCATAAACTAAGAACACTTTTTACCGTTTGTCAAATCAGGTTAACATCTATTTTACTAGAAAGACTTCATATTTTTCTTATCAGCTGGAGCCAAATATTGTTTAATAACAAAGGAACTGGTAGTCTGAAACAGCAAAAGGAGCTTGTAGCTGTGGTTGAAGAGCCAACAGAGATCTGAGTCACAGCATCGATCATATGGGAAGGGATCTTGGGAGGTCGCTAGCCCAAAGCCCTCTTTTTAGAGCAGGTATCTCTTCTAGGGCCTTTCCTTGGCAATTTTCTTGGAAATTGCCAAGGATGGAGATTGTCCATCTTTTTGAGCCCCTATTTCTCTGCTTAATTATTTTCATGACGACCCATGTGTCCACTCAGATTATTCACTCTTCTGATTAATGCCTGATGCATCTTCTTCTCCAGCCACGTGTCTCAGTAAAGAGCTTGACTTCACCTTCTCAGCAGCGTGCTCAAAGGTACTGGAAGGGCTGCTGTTTGATCCCCCTTGGAAGCCTCTATTCTAGGCCAAATAAGCCCAGCCAGTTCCTTATACTATCTGTATAGAGAGGAGTCGCTGCAACTCCCTGCCTCTGCTCTTCTTAACACCAGGCACTGGGTGGGTGAGACAAGAGAGTCACCACTGGAAAATGGCTATTGCTTCTTTCCTGATTGTGATGGTGGTTTGTGCAGACCAATGCAGACCCTTTGCATTGTCGTCAGATGCCCTCGCTGCCCAGAACAGCATCGCTTTGTGGCTGGTCTCATGAGATTCTCATGGTCTCCTCAGTGTCTTCACTTCTGTAAAGAAGCAGCTAGTAAAGGGAAGAGAAGATGTATGTTAATGATGTTTTTGATATGTTTTTGGAAGTACATCATCTCCCAGACAGAGTGTGAAATATGCAGAACAACCTGAGTAATGGGAAACCTCCCTTCCGAGAACCCTAGTACCAGATTTTGAGGACAGCAAAGTCTGAGGCTGTCTACGTTATTATTTGCATAAGGTAGAAGAACATACAGAATTTCTTGCAGTCTTAACAATACCTCACTGATTCTTTTACGCCTTTATTTGGAGATAGCAGTTAATAACAGTTCTTCTGAACTAGATATATACTCCAAAGTACTTGAAGCATCAGGAGGAATATTACAGGAGATAGTCAATCCATGTACTTGCTTTTAACCTCTGATACATAAGTGTCGTCCTTTAGAATCTATCATTAAACACTTTTTATCACACAGTTGTAACTCACTAGGAAGGTTTTGTTAGGTCTCCTCATTCTCCTTCCTGTAAAGTATCATGAGATCTTTTCAGAGCTCTAGTGATCTGTGGGTGATTGTGGTCAGAGGCACGAGAGAGTTCAGTAAGTTTGGCTCTGCTTCTGGAATTTCAGCAACAGAATTGGAATTATGTGGAATAATATTTTTCCTTCAGGTAACACATGAGATCTGCTAGCTGCTTTCTCACTGAACAGTTTCAATGAGGCTTTTGTGTAAAGAATGCTGATTTTTTAAAACTAAGGTATTTTATATATATATATACACACACATATATATGCACACTCACACCTTTTTTTTTTACTGAGGTATTTTTTCTGCTTCAGGATAGAGTTTATGGTTAGGATAAAATAAACGGTTATACTGGTGGTGCTAATTCACTGTTACTGGAATGCTTAACTACAGGGTATTTACAGGAAAACAAAGCTTGAAAGTGTTGAGAGATGCAGAGTTTTCTCCAAAAGCAGCAGTTAATTGCACGGAGCTGGAGTTGTGTAAGTTCCTAATATATTCAGTTGCCCTGTAAAGATTCAGCTTTTCTCTTCAGCTTTGGTCTAGTTTCACAAACAGAAGTTGTCTGAGATTTCTTTTCCCTCCCCATTTAGCTCAGTTGCTTAAAACGTAGATAAAAACATCAGCTTCAAAGTGTACCAGGCTTCTATCTTAAACCACTCTCTCCCTGAAGTTTTTATGGACTTTTTGAGTGTCTTCCACTCGCCTGACTTTTCTGCTGTTCCTAGACAAGTAACATGCATTATAAAAGGAGCCTTGGCACCTGCTTCTTAGGAAGATCCTACAGCTTCCAGCATAAAATGAGAGGCCTGACTCTAGTTCTGTACAAGCAGAGTGTGAGGAAGAACTTGAGATTCAACCAGCATCTGAGATGAAATTTTGTGTGGGCAGGTATTTTCAAATCTGATTTAGAGCTGCAAAAACTAACTTGTTTCTGGAATAAAACATGTGCAGTAGAACATGCTAGAGTCCCTGCTGGATTAGGGGGGGAAACCTGCTAATATCTGCCAATAAAGGTGGGGATTTTTCTCCAGCAAGCGAGGCAGACATTTGTGCACAAAGCAATTGTCTTCTCCTTCATGAGCGGGTGGCAAGGTGCAGGAAACCTGGGAAAGCAGGAAAAAAGGGGGGGGGAAGGAAAAAAAAAGGGGGAAAAAGCTCCTATAATATATGACCCAGGCAGATGGGTTGTGGCGAGAGAAGATTTCTCCAGGGAAAAGGGAGTGAGTCGTGGGCTGCAGCAGAAGATGGCTCTGCTGCTTCAGCCTTGAGCCCTACTGGCAAAGGCGCCAGGGAGTCACTGTGCTGCCTTGGGGTGTGTAGCTCCAGGGTTCTCTATGGATCCATACCATTCCTTTTGGGATGGATGCAGAGCACATCACACCAGGTCTATTGGCTTTTGCGCTGCTCTGCAGCAGGCACTGAGCTGAGGAGAGGCCTCAAAAGCTCTTCCACCCGTGGTTCTTGCTCAGCCTGCTATCTTTAAGCACCAAATGTGCTTATTTGTGTCATCTATTGACCTAGTGACCATCTATTGACCTGCAAAAGCTCTCTCCTTTTGCATCCCTTGTTGATTTGTGCAACTGTGATTTACAGCTAGCAAAGAGAATATTCCTTGATCCCAAGGAGGATCCAAAAGGATGTTGTCTTGTAAAATCCAGAGGAGTTCACAGAATCACAGAGTGGTTGAGGTTGGAAGGGTCCTCTAGAGATCATTTAGCCCAACCCCCTGCTGCAGCAGGGGCACCCAGAGCACAGGGCACAGGGTTCCTGCCTTTCAAGGTAAAGCAGAGTGACTGTACGTGAATAACTCAATGCCACAGTTGGCTTGCACATCTGTCATTAAACGTGAGTGCAATTTGCTGCCCATGTTTGTTGAACCCACCTCTGTTGTCTCTCTTCTGGGAAGGTCCTGGCTTTAGCTGCAAGGTTTTGGTTTTGTCAAATCAAAGATGAAGGTGAATTCTTTTAAAATAAGAATATTATAAGTTTCAGTGCAGAAATATATTCATGAGTCTTCCCTGTTTGAGCTGTTGCATGTTTTTCTTTTAACTGAACAGATGTTTTCAAGTTCTGTGTCTCTTCCCTGCTTAATGCTTCTAGACTAGGATCCTGGAAAAGGATCTCAATCTCACTCAGCAGGTCTGCTTTCAAGGGCCGCTGCCTGCAAGAGTCCAGTGACCAGTTTGCATCTGTTCTATAATAATGTGGCTTTTTTGGGATCACTTTGGGTCTTGTGAAGATATTTTTGATTCCTATGTGGCCCTGCTTAATTATGGATACAGGAAAATGAGAGAGAGAGAAAAAAAAAACATTTGTTATCTGCAAAATATTTGCAGTATTTTTAAAACAAATTAGTATCTTTCTAATGATTAAAAAATATGAAATCAAATATTAACAATTTGCCAGTACTATTGCACTTCTTCTTTGCTTTTCAAATCATACCCTTCATTACAACCTCACTTAAATTTAAATCATCACAGATGAAAGCTCATGGTCCTAGCTAGTAATTTATGGCACCAGATCCCTTCAGTTATTTTTATAGGTACAGTCTGTCTTATCTACTACTCCCATGATCTCGATGATACATCTGCATATATATTTGAAATGGTTTATAATACCCTTGATTATAAGAACCATCCACTTCAAGACTTTTCTTTGTTATATATCATAAGCTTAGAAGCAAATTGCCAATGTGGTTCCAGTTCTGCAGACAGGAATATTTAGTAATTGCCAGCTCATGTGCTGCTATAACATAAAAAGATGATCTAGCATTTGATGAGGAAAACAAACTTTGGTTACATGTTTTTTGTGTGGATCATAGAAGGCACCAATGCATTTTTTCACTTCTTCAGCTTTCCCATTTCCATGTGTAAAATGCAAACACTGACCAAAACACTGGTCAGTAGAAAATGATGCTGGTAACGGCCATGCCTGTCCTGCAGAACTAGGAAGAATTGCTCTGCTTGCATTTCTTGAAAGAGAACAAAAACATGTTGTATTTTTTTTCATATATTCCCCTGCTTTCTATTGCTTGTAAACATAGTCATGCAAATTTGAGTTTAGGAGTAGCAGATGGTGCCCTCTGAATCACAGAGTCACAGGATGGTTGAAGTTGGAAGAGGCCCCTAGGGATGACCCAGTCCAGCCCCCTGCTCCAGCAGGGACACCCAGAGCACGGGGCACCCGGTCACATCCAGGCGGGTTGGGAGATCTCCAGAGCAGGAGCCTCCCCAGCCTCCCTGGGCAGCCTGGGCCAGGGCTCGGGCACCCTCACAGTGCACAAGTTCTTCCTCACATGGAGATGGAGCTGCCTGGGTTTCAACTTGGACCCATTGCCCCTTGTCCTGGCACTGGCCACCACTGAGAAGAGCTTGGCCCCTTCCTCCCTACATCCTCCCCTCAGGTATTTGTACCCATTGATCAGGTCCCCTCTCAGCCTTCTCTTCCCCAGGCTGAACAGGCCCCGCTCGCTCAGTGTCTCCTCATACGAGAGCTGCTCCAGGCCCTTCATTGCCTTTGCTGCTCTTCCTCTGGACAACAAGGAAGCAAGCGCTGCAGAGGTGCATGCCACACAGGAGGAGTAATGGACAGCAAAGGGACCCTTGTCTGTATTTCCTGCTTACTTCCCAGACACACAAAAGGCACACTTTACTACAGCTCTCAGCTGCACCAGTCCAAGGTAGAGCTGCCTTCAGTTTGATTTAAAATTCAAAGTATCCCTTCTTTCTTGTTACCTCGAAGGACTGGCAAATACCAACCTGTAATCCTAATTAAAATGCTTGTGTCTGGAGCGGGCAATAGGAAAAACAGACGGCTGTCCCCACACGAGAGTCTAAGTTTCAGGACGTGCAGGAAAGCAGAATGCTTTGGGTTCTCTGCACACATGCTCTAGGAAAATGAAAGGCAGTGGGTATGTTCTCCCCAGCACTTCTCTCTAATGTTCAGAAATAGAAAAACTTGGCGCTACAAGGGAAGCCTGTGTGTTATGTGACTGCATTAGGGTTGGGTTTTTAACTAGATACTTCTGATTCACAGTCTGAGAGACATTTTCTCCTGCCACGCCACTAACCTGTGCGCTTTTGGTAACCAGCAAGCGCTGCTCTGACCCGAGCAGGGCCCCGGAGCCCGGCGGGGGCTGCAGCCCCCCAGACTGTGGCTTCAACCACGTCGGGTTTGGTGCTTCCGGAGCGCTGCGCCTTGGCAGCGAGCGAGGGCCGGCGCCGCGGCGTGGATGTGGGAGCGGAGCCGGAGCGAGGCGGGAAAGCCGCGGGAGAAGGTGTCTCATCAGCTGTCAAACTTGTGCCACAAGGAACGGGAGAAAAGTGCGGAGCGATACACGTTTAGCCAGAGGAAGGAAGGACAAAAATACAGAAGTGTGTGTGTGTATCTATGTGTGTGTGTATATATATATATGTATCTTTGAAAAGCACGAGTAGAAATAGGAGCTGAAGCTTTTATAACTGGTCCGTAAAAGCACCGGATTAAACGGCAGTCTATGAAAGCTGGGCTTTACTAGGATTTTTCAAGCTGGCTATTGCTGGCCTCTCTCTGCTCCTTTTGGCATCTGCACAGAGACTTATTGGATTCAGAAATAAGCAAAACCTGAATTGAACTAACTTGCATTATTTCAAACAAAGAATTTATTGATATATTGATTATCCCAGTATTGATGTGGGATAAGGCTTCTGTCAAGAAAAATCCACTGGGTGGAAGAGCAGGCCACAGTAAATAAGTTGCTCACACTCTTTTTGACCTTGTTCTGTAACATTCAGGAGAGTTGTTACTACTGAGAAAGTAAATTGGGGAGGATAGTGGAGAAGGAGGTGAAACTGCTATGCAGAATGCTGGGAGTGTCGAGGTTTGTGAGAGCTGAATACGTGGGAGTGTTTCAGTCCTGAGTAGTTCAAAGGGCACAAGGACAAAAAGCACAAGGGAAGTCTTACATCCCTGCAGGATTTTTTTTTTTCTTTTTCCTTTTATGAAATGACCTAATGTGCTTGGATACAGTACTACAGTCTACCGTGTAGCTTTATATCCCAGAGAGGGATTTTTGGGGCCATTATTTTGAATCGCAGCCGTGCCTGTAAAGAACTGTGTGAACACTGCCAACTATTGGTAGATAAATTGGAGGAATTACTCAAACAACATGCGTATTAATGTGCCATATGCCACAGGCTATCCTAAGCCTATAAAATTGCTGTACAGGTTGAGATAAAATACACTAAGGTGTTAACCATTGCATTATTGCTTAACTCATAAAAATCTTACAAATCAATCTTTTCTCAAGTGTGATTCCTCATGATGCAATTAAACGAACCCAGGGCAAAGCAATACTTTTATTGGGAATCTACTAGGTAGGATTAATAATCTGGGATGCCTCTATTTTAGTTTGGAGTCTACAGTACATTTTAAATGGCAGAACTGCTGGAACAGATGTTCCTGCATTAAACTCTCAGCAGTATGTGCAGCTGAAGTTTACTTGCAGGCTTGTCGAGTTTATTTTCAGGCTCCTACGGAATCTCAATGGAATGCAAGAGAAGTGGTCACCTTGAAGGAAGTAGGGCAAATTTACATGTTATTTTTTATTAATTCCAAGTGAAATTTTTCTTTGAATATGAAATGAAAGCTGATTTAGTGTTCATAGAGCTGTCAATCTGGTATTCTCTGAAACCCCAAGCCTTCTGTTTATCTAGAGTGGTGATATTTAATGTAATTTGCAAACTGGAGAAGATGCTGTCCAGGGGAAGCAAGTTACTTCTCCATAGGGTTTTTTTTCCCTCCTCTCTCTTGGATTTCTGTTAATGATCAACCAGAAATGCACCTTGGATATGCCCTTCTTCCCCCTTGCATGTTTGGATAATAACCAGAAGGATGCTAAAGGCTGTGATGGATAAATCTGGACGCTCTCATGGATATGAATGGTATTAACTTGATTTGTTTGGTGTATTAACCCTTCTAGCTGTCGGTAATCCTCAGGTAGCGCCTAGGGATTCGGAAATGTGTGAAGTTTTGCTGGTGGCTTGAGAAAGAGGAGGTCCCTGGCGTTCACACTGAGTAAGAAGCATTTGGTAACAAGACCGTTAAATATTTTGCTCACTTCAGAGGATTTGGAAGCAAAAGAAACTTTGGGAGCGCTTAACAGGGGAGTGAATTGTTACTAAATATTCTGAATTGCCAGCATATGTAGATGAAAAGGTAGAATGAAGGTGGATGTAATGAAGATTAAAAAGTGTGATGAACTTCTAATTGCCACTGCAGTGGTAGTAAATCTGTTTTTCCTGAGGAGATTGTAGCAATGGTGCAGGGGCAGCCTCTGCTGCAGGCCAAGCACATGCTTTGCGCGGGAACTCCGAGCGCAGGGAAGAAGAGGGAGCGCCAGGCGGGAGCGGGAGGAGCTCTGGGAGGCTGTCTGCATCTCCTGACTGATGTTAAGATGACTTTACAGTGCATGGAGCAGGTGGCTGCAGCTTCTGTGCCCACCGCTGCTCCCTTGGAGAGGGTTACGCTGCTTTATTAATAGCCTGCCAAATCTGCAGGGTGACATAATGCCTGCACAGGTCACCCTCCCTCAAGGAAAGCAGGGAGAGTCTCTAACAAAGAAACTGTTTTTCATTCAAATATATCAAGAAACTAAAAGTTGCCAAAATGTCATTTAAAATTTTCATTTCTGTGCTCTGGTAACACTCCTTTCCAATTGCAAAGAAAAAGTGTAATTGGGTCCAGGAACGGGAGGCTGAGTGCGGATCAGGAAACCTGCAACATAAAAACAACCAAGTTTTCGTGAATAATTATTTTCTTGGCTAAGGGATGTGCTTTGCCTTAGGACAGACAAACTTTCCAGTAGCACAACAGGATGCTCCTCCGTTGGAATTCATACTTTTATAATGCTTGGGACTTGTTCCCCCAGTGAAAGTTTTACAGCAAAGTCCCTGGTCCGTCTTGATTCATGTATTTGCAGGCCTTTGAGTCAGTAATGGGAAGGGGTGATTCCAGCCCTACAGCACAGACCCTCTTAAAATATGGAAACCCCTTGCTCGGGAAACAAGTGCAACTATTTCAGACTTCCCACATTTCTTACAGATTTTCTGCTGTACCAATTAATCCGGATTGCAAAACAGTCTCTGGCATCCTCTGAAAATCCAGGAGCCCAATGGATTATGCGTTATCTCATATTGAAACATTTTGCAGATGTTACTGACAAAATTAAATATTCTCTCCCATTTCTGAATCGTGTTTGTAGTCTTTTTAATTAGGTCGTATTTTTCCCTGAGTATTTCATTTCCTTTAAGGCTTCTGTTTTACATACTCAGATATATCCTGCAGGCCATTAAAATATCTAGCAGTGAAGATAGATTATGAGCTTCTATTCTTGGAGTGATGAGACTAAATGTACTGCTCCCGTCTTCTCCTAACCTGAATGATGGCAAGTAATTTTTTGTTCTGTGTATTTTTTGCAGAAAGCATACATATTTAATCAGATAGATAAATACTAAGTATTTATAGTTAATACATTAATAACTTTGTCTCCTCAAGACTCAACTAATCCTGCAACTCAATTTCCCTTATATTTAATGAACTCTGGCAGACCTGTGCTCTCCTTTCAGCTTTTATTTCCCACTTTGGCTAACTCCTCCGCTGCAGGCTCTCCTTGTGTGCAGTGTTTTCATCTTCTCGTCTGCTCTGCCTGGTGTTTTCTTTCTTCCCATCCCTGCTGAATGACGCTGCTAGGTGCAGTTGTCAATGATTCAGGTGATGGTCAAACCACGCACGTGGTTTCCAGCCAGCCTGGCTAGGACTCTGTTTTGATTGTGAGCCTCGATTGCACCAAACCGCACATGAAATCCTGGAAAAAAATCAGAATATTCCTAATTCCATTAAATTGAGGGAGTAAAGTGTCTTTTCTCTATAGTTTATTTATAGGCTTGAAGTAACATAGTAAATTTGCAGCGGTTCCTGCAACCTGTTACGTAACCTGGGTTTCCAAATTTAACCCTAACATTAACAGTACTAACAGCAGTCTGCCCCTTTCTTGTATTCCCTTCTCAGCCTTGTCAGGTTGAGACAAGGATATGGGAATGTCAATGCTTACACTTAAAAGCATCACAAGAGAAGACTGTCCCATTTTGAAATTAGTTTTTGATATTATTAATCGGTGCTGATCCATGAGGTTTATTTGCAGCCGCCATAAACCTCTCAACCTCTTGCAAACCTGAGCAGGAGTCACGCAGTTAAGGCTGCGCCACCATAGTTTGGCTTCCTGCAACCCATCTCACTCCACTAATCCGTGCCTAAATGTCCATAACTGTAAATCCAGACCCAGATCTTCACCATAAACAGATGATCATGATGAGGAGCCCATGAGGACAGCTTGTTTGCTGGTATGTAGCTGTGCTTGCTTCCCTTATTCCTGCGCATGCTAAACAGCGTTCTTTCTGCAGGACCTCTCTTTTTGCTGATTCCTACTGAAAGTACCGTGGATGAATTAAAGCTTCTCCTTTAATGGGTAAGCTAAGGGGCACCCGTCTGCAGTTTGTATTCTTAAGTCTTAAACCCACATACAAAATGTGCAGCATTTTGTTTATCTTCTTTCATGTGTGTTTTGCTCGCCCTGGGGCTTGTTTCTGCAAAGGGATCTGTGCACGTCTATAAGTAACCACAGAATTAGAGTTCAGTGTTTATGTGAGCAATAAAGGGATCAAAAGAGATCACTAGTTGTGTTAAACCATAGGCTCTGCGTTGCAAATCATTTGAGATGGGCCCGTGTCCCTCTAACCCTGATTGCTAGCGTGTCTGCCTTCAAACAGTCTGTTACTATATCATATATATTTATAGATATTTATAGATATATATATACAGACACACACACAAAATATGTTTAGGATGTGGTTCCTCAGACAAACTATCATAAAGTAGCGATTATGATACTTTTGTCCAACTGCTTTTTAGTAACTTTTCCAGTAAAGAGACTTCCAGACTTTAAAGTTAATGTGAGAAATATTTATTGATACTGTGTTGAACTGAAAGGTTTATTCACCACAATCTCCTCTAATGCTCACGTTTCACTTTAATGCTTTAGTTAGTTGTACTTCTTGTGTCTCTTACCTTTTCTTTTTGCTTCTAAATGAGTAAAGGATGATCTCACAGTGTTTAAAGCTATATTGTTGCTTTACATTTTCAATTAATGTTTCTTTTTCAAGGTGTATTTTCCTTGGTTTGAAATGTGCAGAACAAAAACAGCCACAGATGCACCCAAGACCTTAAAAAATACCTAAGACAGGAAGTCCATGGCAGTCATGGAAAAAATGTTTCTGAAAACTCATTAATAAGCCTTATCCTTTAAGCTTTATCCTTTCTATTCTTCACCAGGGAGAGACAAAACATGGTGGAGTATCAGAGCTGAATATAGCTCCAAGTCCACGAGTTCAAGTACGCTCTCTGCCAGTTTCTTAATAGAGGCACCTTCTCCCATGCTGATTACTAGCACTGAAAATATTTTATGCTCAGGTGGTATTTGCCACGAAAAACAGCCCTGAAAACCTTTCTTCTAAGAATTTGCCATGCATTTAAAAAGCACCAAGGTCTAAAGCTGGCTGGAGTTTCTCAGTTCACTGCATCGTGGTAGTGATTGCACATGTCCTGTAAGGCCACTGAAGTTACATTCCTTCCCTGGGCAAGTTTAACTTTAAGCAGGCAGGATTCTTATTACTATCGGTTACAGCAGTGCAAGGCTTTTCTAGGATTTCATAAGAAATAAAATGGGGGGGGGGGGAACTGTAGATGATGATAAACTCCCAACGCAATTATTAAAATATAATTTCAAAGTAGGTGTTTTTTGAAGGGCTGGGAGTAGGGCATCTGTATGTTAATCTGTTGTGATCATGATTTTTTTGCACATGAAAATTAGATTTTTGGGGACCAATTGCTTTGAATTATATATTCAAAATTAATCTTTGCAGGGACACTTTCCTGAACATTTTCATGCACCTCTTACTGCTTTAAAAAGTCCATAGGCAGAAGGCACTTGGTTAAAGGCCATGTTAGCAAATACAGGCGACGTTTTCAGTGTGCCCCCTAAAGCCAACGGTTGCTGTTTCTATAAGCAGGCAGGGTGCAGTGGCCGGGCTGTTCTCGAGTGCACTGCATCGGGAACGCGGTGCTAACATGCTGCCAGGCACACTGGAACAGCCCACAAAGAACGCAAAAAATGGCTCCATGTAGTTTGGTTCTGCCCTGGCCCAAGGGGAAATGAGAAGCTGTCCCTGGAAGGCGTTGATATTTAGAACAGGCGCTCGGTGGAAATTGAGCAACACATTAAATTCTGTGCCCGAATGCCGTGGGTGTCGGTGCATTCAGGTGAGCTGTCGCCCTGTGACAACAGCATATCCAAAATGAATATTTTTCTCAAGAGCTGGATCCCGAGGCTTGTGACAGAAACGCAGACGTATCTGTTCCCTTTCCATGATGCACAATAGTCTAACACTCTAAAAGGAAAAGCATAATAAATTTCCATTCCCCTATAAACCAAAGCCTTGAAGCTGTATTTTTGGGGTTGCTTAGCAAAGTTGAAGTGCTGATCCAATCCATCCTGGCGAGCCTTCAAAATCACTGATCAGGCATACAGTTTCTAAAAATTATTTTTCTCCTAACCTTGTAGTCAGCTTTGGAAAAAAAAGAAAAGAAAGAACTCGGTTTCTGCCCAGAGGTATTTCCGAAAGAGCTCTTGTTGGTTCAGCATTGATTGAAATCGATGCAAGTTTTGCAAGTTTACAAGTTTGCAAGTTTAACAAGAAAAAATTTTAAGGTGAAGATGAAGCTAAACTGTTTTTAAGAGTTTAGCTGTGTTATATGGAAATACAGTATAAAGCAGAGTACCAACCATGCTGAAGGTGCATCCTGTGTTTCATGGCATGTATTGTGAGATCTTGGTAGTTCATGGCCAAATTGACCTGTGGTCCTTGTTTGCCTTCATAGCTGTGTAGCTTCCCTGCTGGGAAGGTTCACTGTCTATTTGAAGCTGTTCCTTCTCCTTCCCGCGTCCTCACAGAACTAATGGTAGTGGTATTTGAATGCAGAATTATGGAACAGTTATCTTGGTTATCTCAGCAAAAATCAAGGGGTCTTCCTTCTGTAGATGGTACCGATATAGATGTTACCAATGGAGATGGTGCCAATGGAGCTGAGAGCGACATTATGCAATCCAAAACGGTATCAGGCCAAAGATGATCTTCCATTTTGGCTTCCTCACCGCTTTGGGAACTGTTTAACTCAGAAAAGCACTGGAGGCCAAATGGTTCTTAGCACAGAACAGAGCCCTTGAAGTAACTGGCATTCATCATGATAGGAATGAGGCAACTCCCAGTGCAAAATGTTTAACTGAAATAATTACTTGGGCTTCAGCAGTGGCTGGTTTGCTGCCGGCATCGGAGCTGCAAATAGAAATTTGCCACTTGCAGCTTCCTGTTTTATCACAGATGTGCAGCTTCAAACCCGCCATTCACACGTCTTTGCTATGAACACTGTTTTTTAAACCAGGTGCCTTGGATTTAATGCTTTTTTCCTATAAGGACTAGCGTTTGGTTGTGTTACTGCATCTTACTAATAACTGAAGCAAGCAAGTGCTGTCACTGCTCAGCAATTCTGCCTCCTTCCTATAGGTGGCCACTTAGGCATCCGTGAGCGTCACTGAAACGATAAATCTGGCACTATCTGCAAGGCAGCCAAGAGCACGAGGACAAAATAACCCCGCTTCCTAATGGTACATGCTGCACGTGTAGCATTAACTGAGGAAGCTAAAATAAAGCTGGAAGGGAACAGGCACGTTGCTTAACCTGAAGGTAGCATTTCAGCAGCACTTTCTGCCCCAAGTGAACTGCATTAACTTACACATGGGTAAGATGCGACACAGTCTTCCTTGCTGTGCTCCGTGAGTAAACAATGTGCAGAAAATAAAACCTAAAATACAACTCACTATCAATTGAACAATTCAACTTTATCCAGCTCAAATGGTTCTTTTAAGTAAAATATATGCCCAAGGCTTCCTAATACTTCACAAAACTTTGTCTCATTTGATTCCCATGCTTTTTAACCATGTTCCTCAAAGGAGAAGGCATGGAGGTAGCCCCAGTGCACAGCAATAACTTCTTCTCGCATCTAAGGTGAGAATGGGTAATTCATTCCGTTCTCTTATTTCCTGAAACATAAATGCCTTTTTAAGGTCTGCAGAAAGCAATTACAAAGCTGCTAACTTTGAACTATTGAACTGCATGCCCCAGTGCCGTTGGCCATGCTAAAAATGGGAATATTAGATTAAATTTTTTCAAGCAGAACTTTCTAATAACTCAAATAATAATATTCATTAACTTCTATTTACACCACTTTAAGCTGAATACATACTGTATGTTTGTTTTATTTTTTAACTTGAGTGACTATTAAAGCCTTAGCCAAACACATATTTGCCAGTGTCTGCTAATTCAGACAGGGTGTAAATTCTGGCTGAATTAGCCCAGAGCGCTCGTCCTTTGTGGCGGGGTTTGTGGCGGCTCCGCTCTCTGTTCAGCTTGGGCTTCTCCTTGGAGGTTTAAACCTTCCCTGGCTGTCCTGGGCATGGTGCCTGCCAGGCAACACTCTGAGCAGAGCTGGTAGCACTGCAGGACTTGCAGAAGCCGAGACAAAAGACTTAAGTGCTGCTTTCTTGGCACCTGGTTAGAGATAACAGTAGGGAAGAACAAGAGCGCTGCAGATGTGAACAGAGATGGCGATGCTCGGGGCCTCCAGTAACACAGGGCAGAAATTGTGTGTGTGTGTGTGTGCACGTGTGTATCACAGACTCACAGAATGGCTGAGGCTGGAAGGGACCCCTAGAGATCATCCCGTCCAGCCCCCTGCTCCAGCAGGGACACCCAGAGCACGGGGTACCCGGTCAGGTTGGAAAGATCTCCAGAGCAGGAGCCTCCCCAGCCTCCCTGGGCAGCCTGGGCCAGGGCTCGGGCACCCTCACAGTGGTCACACTCTGGTACTGAGATGCAGTCGTGTTATTGGTTTTTAAAGGGTGTGTTAGAGCGTTAACTGCTGCTCACGTGGGGCTACCCAGCGCTAGTGCTGCCATGGCTTGCCTTGCAGTAATGGAGATTCAGGCACGATAAAGTCAATGAAGCTGCTTTAGGTTGTCACTACTATTACAAAAAAAAAAAAAAAAAAGATTTTCAAAGCCAGCTCTCGCTATCAGTGGTGACGATCAGTGCTCTCTGCCTGTTCTGCTGTTTTTTTATCACCATCCATTATAAGCTACGTGGTTAGCAGTATTAAAAATGAAATCACAGTCCTGCTTCAGACCCAAGGCTGCTCTAAGCTTCTTTGCTCAGCGCAGTGGAAGAAGCAACGAGTTATCAGAGGGGGCCCATGTCCTGTGCGCAGCTCAAACATCATCGTCACCGAGTAAAGGCAAGAAGGCTCTTGCCGCTTGTCCTAGGGGCAGCCTGGTGCATGAACCATGTTTCTCTTTCAAATTGTGACTGCTAAACTGGCCAGTTCCTGTCTCATGAAGGAAGCAGCTAGCAGCAGATCTTCATATTTCAGCTTAATGCCTTTACCGTCCTTCATGGCGTGAAATGGGTTTGCAAAAGTGAATCTGGTCCTGTAACTATCAATTTTTTAGAACCCCTATTAAGTCCACAGTCCTCTCTGAAATACTTTCTTCCTTATCCTTTGGGATAGTACTTTTATTTTCGATGTTAAAGTACATATAAGCAAGTGGGATTCTTTTTCCTCCTAAAGATGGGGTGCATGATGGCTTCCTATTCAGTTAGATGACTCAAGGACCACTTACCTGGAAACAATCCCAGCTAAAACCACTCAGTGAATATTAGAAATTATTTACCATGAACTCCCCAAGGTTGGCCCTTCAGAGGGAAATGATCCTGATACAGAAAGACTTGGGAGACCGCCTATTAATTCTGTATCTTTTTAGGGGTTCTTGTTTTCTGACTCCTAAGAAGATACTGGTGGGAGAAACAGAGATGAAGTGGAAGAAGGATAACAGTTTGGGTTGGTCTCCCACTTTGGCAGAAAGGATTGCGTAAGGAAAAGAGTTTCAGTTGTGATGCGGTATTTTGCTAAGAATCCTAGAAGGAAAATGTAGGATTTCCATACATGACAATTGCTGTTACACAGCATTACCATGAGTTTCTGCTTGTATTGCTTGTTTGATGCAGCTTTGAAGATAATAGGTTGCTGCTGTGAAGCAAGGACCTGCAGAAGAGCATCTCCTAACAATTCAGAGTAGATATAAAATAATATATATGCCCAGAACAGGCCAGGAAAGGAAATTGGCACAGACCTCTGTACAGCCATTGTGCAGCTTCTCCATCCTATGGCTTGAAGACCTGATTTCCAGTGCTGTCAGCTGTGTCTCTTTCATGAGCGGTATATTCATTTTCAAACAATGATAATGCCATCTGTGCAATAAAATGGGAGCTTCGAGTTAATGAGGAAAGAAAGGAAACAGAATCTAACCTAGAAAAGAGACAGTGGAAACTAATCTTTGGAATAGCCTGTCAAAAAGGTGTTTAGGGAGCTGGATGAAGAAATAATTATGTTCCAAAGTCCCATTTCTTGTAATTTGATTTTCACCAGTTGTACTGAGTTGGTAAGCTTTGGGTGTTGTTTTGAACTGTGAATTTGCACTGCAGAGCAAACCCAATGTAATTGCTGCACAACTGGGCAATAGCGCCAGTTCTGTGCCTGGGCTTTCCAAGCATTATGTTGTATTTTTATAAACTCCTATTGAATTCCATTCAAAGAGTTTTCTTGTTTTGTTTCTCAAACTTCTATAATAACATTATACACAGCTACCGTTTTTACAACTACGTACTGGTACAACTACTACTGTTAAAACTACGTGCTGGTATATTAAACTTCTCACGTTCGAATGCAAATAACACAAAGTACTGCTTAAGCAGTAAGGATATTGCTTTGTATTCCCGAAGGTGATGGGAATGTTGGTGGAAGCCGAGAGCAAAAGGAATAATGCAGAGGGCAGGCTCTGTCCTGGCTGTTGGGCTGCAAATTGTCTTAAATGAATTTTACAAGCTAAATAACTTCCATCTGGAATGAACATGAAGACAAACGTGTGTAAATGCGCATTATATTGATGTGTGTTTGTTAATGAGATACACTATAGACTCCAATCCCAGCACCTCTTGTTTTCCAAGTTGAATATCTGAAATCACAGTCAGGATCTACTCAAGTTGGGATACTTGGGCCCTCTTTCTAGATAGGCTAATTTTTCCTTATCCATCTCCTGCTCCATAGATTTTCCAGATTCCTAGCTCATTGCCTCTCACCAATAAAAGATCCATACACCCAAACTTGAATCTGTTCTCACTGGGAATCCATACAGTGAATGACCCACAGCTATGCTTAAATTCCTTCCTCCCATTATTTGTTAGAATAATTAAATTCCTAAAGGGTCTTGTGAGTTTGAGCAGCAAATACTTGAAGGCTGTTTCTTTCCTGTGTACAAACATACCTTCCTTGTTGACTGCAGAACCATAGTTTGACAGCAAGGAAAGAAAAAGCAGTTCTCCAAACAGAAAAATGTACTTAAATGTACAACTCAACTGTGCATTTAATTCCATATACTGGTGAGCCACTAAGCTTGAGAATTTAAGCTTCAGGCCTAAGCTTGCTAAGATTATCCTGTGTTCAGTTCTGGTGTCTTCTGTCTCTTTAGTACTTGATTTCACAACTTCCATGTACCTTTCCTGAAATCTTAAGTTAGTTGCTAATGCTAAGATGACTTATCTTTAATTTGCAATATCAGGAACTGCTAGAAGAGTGAAACAGGACATGAGAATCACTGTCTGGAATCTGTCTTAATACGTGTTCCTAAGCAAATGATTCCATGCCTAGTTTGTGTCTCCATAAACTGTGGCTGCACAATGAAGTTGCCCCATAGCCTAGTATGTGGTGGGGATGTCACTGAGCAGAATATTCTTGTAAGAACTCCTCATCCCATCCCTGTTTTGTTTAGAGCACCTGGCTTTTCTTGTGAGGGGAGGTGAAGCACAGCAACCTCACCCAATAATACACTGTATTTTTACACAAGTGCTAAATGAACAGTTAACATCATTGATGTTGGCTTTGGGCAGCAAGGAACTGTCCTTAAAGGCAGCAGGATAATTTCCATTTTGAAAGATGGAATTTATGTTATGCAGGTGTACGTTTCACAGGCAAAAAAATCAGATTTTTTTTCTTAATGCCCAATGGTATTTCTGCTTCTTTATTTCATAGTATTTATAAATCAAATAGTAGTGTTGAGAACTTGTTTTGTGAAGGCCACTGTTGATCAAAGCAGCTGAAGCAAATGTTGTGTTTCATTTTCAATGAGGCACTAGACTTTTACATGCATTTGAATGCTTTAGTGCGGGTATGACATTTATCTTGCACTACGTTGCTCCAGTGACCTCAAGGCTGGCCTGATAGCTACGTTAAGTATATGTTTAGAGCACCTAAAGCCTTATGTAAAGGGGTGCGGGGCAGGAGAGCCCGCCACGCTGTGCTGGACTTCACTGAGCTCCAACTGCTCCCACCGGCCATTGAGCAGGCAGAGCAGCACTCTGGTTGCTTATTGCTTGGGTTCATTTAGAAATATCTCTTTTAATAAATATCAGAGACTCAGGGTTAAATTGCTAAGGAGGCTGCTACAATGGTTCTTGTTACGTTCAGACAGAGCCAAGGGTAAGGAAGGGCTTGTGCAGAAAATGACTGGGATCAAGGGATTTCCAGGCACGGTGGAGGAGGCAATAAACATTTGGGGGAGCTGCAGGGGCCAACACTGGGAACTGGGTGCTTCTCTGGGCATCTCTCAGCACTGCTCTGCTCTGCTGACTTCAACCTTGCTAAACTGAGTTTCCATCTGCTAGACGCAGCTTTATCAGGGCCTCATGAAACAGTCTGCTTGGCTGAACTACTTTCTTCCATTTCCCCAACTGATTACTTCGGTGTGTGCGTGTGTGCTGCTGCACATCACTCCAGGTCAAGTGCAACTTGATTTTCCTTCGACAGTTTGGGTGTGCCGGGGATATACTTCCATATATTAATCTAATATTATATCTTGATATTTTTTCCACAACTTCATGAACATTATTATTTCTTGAATTGCTGAAAAATATTCTGCCCTGCTCTTTCTTGATCCAAAGAATTAATTCTGCAGTAGTTTTGCATTGCTTTGTGCCCAAGGATCCTGTGCTGCTTCTGCTAAAAAGAAAAATACAGTTCGTTAGGAATTGAGGTGGGAGGACAAAGGGGGTTGTGGTGTCAGGGTAATATTGCCTAATATTAGCTTTAAATAGGTCTTTGCAAGGGTAACACAAGGCATTTTTGCCCTTTTACAAGGGCATATTTGAGGGAAGCCTCTCTAGTCGTTCACAGGTTATGGGAAGATGAAGTTTTTGTCTGGCTTTTTTTATTTAATGATGATCAACATAGTCCGTTGTACTTGCAGTCCATACCCTGTCTTTGAACTGGGCTGTATTTCATTCTAAAGCTCTCGTTGAATCCAAAGGATGAATGTTCAGGAGTTAAATAGTCTCCAGTTTAGCTGAAGTCAGTGAGTCTGTCTCTGGGCTGACAAAATGTTCTGCTGCTAATTTGGGGATGGGTAGAAAGAGGACAGCATCAAGTCTGTCTCTTTTGAAAAGTGTTGAAGAGACAATGCAGTTGGTAAGTGGATTATGAAAATAATACAGCGTTGATGTGCACAACTGTTACCCGCGTGAAGTCTGGAAGTGATTCCAGGGGCGGAAAAATGAGTTAATAGCAGTTCCCAGATCACAGCATTTGACCAACAGGATGGCATGGGCTTGCATTAGACAACTAGCACTGAAATGTTGTATGTGCAGAAGATCCCCCTGGGGCAGTTTTAGGCAAAAACCCCAAACAGGGATTTGCGAATTGCCTCGTGCCCCAATTTTTAAACCGTGCCACATCCTCCCACTGTTATGGCCACAGCGGAGCAAGTAGGATGGGGTTTAAATCCCAAGGAAATCAAATATATCAGGGGAACACGCATGGAATTCAGCAGGAAAAGCCAACTCGCTTCTGACCATTACTTCAGAAATGCTGTTTTGGGCTTCTTTATGGGTGTTTTGTAAGCATTTTGCAATTACTCAACAACTGGTTCTTCAATCAAGACGGTGTGATGTTAACGAGGACCTTACGGGTTACGACAAGCAATCTGGGATGGAGTATTGGCACTGTATATATTACTACAGCAGAGATGTACTTTTTTTTTGCTGGTTTACTTCATTGTTATGTATTTGCCTTATTTTTCTGGTGTATAATTGCAGATGAAGTAAATACCTGCTAATGTAATGACTGCAAACCCATACCAATGTAAAGCTTGTGTGAAGCTATTTTCGGTTCCTCTGTGTTAGAGCTGTTTTGTTTATTGCAGAAGATTTTGAGTTGCTAGTCTTTGAAACCGCAGTTGTTGCCAATTACTGACATTAAACACTACCTTAGAAAATGTGTTGCTTTTTTTCTCCAAACTACAAGCAAAACGCTTAAACATAGTAATCATATAGATCAAAAAGAAAAATGAACATTTCTTTGCCTGTGTAGTGCCATAGTCTTAACTGTTTCAGGAAAAAAAAAAAATCAGCACTCAAAAATGGCTTGGAAACTTTCCGATTAATTCAAAATGGTGTCAATCTTATCCAGTCTGCAAGGATTCTGGAATGAATACAGTAGTTTATCTTAAATCTGATTTTTTTTCCCTTCTCAGGAGATGGCGACCTCGTTATCTCTATTTTAAAGTGATGCAGGGTTGCATGAAGCTGCTTGATGTGCATCTGCAGTACCTCTCTATCGCAAACTAGCTTTCGCTTTGCAGGTTTGAGAATTCATGAGGCTGGGTTTAAACCTCTGACCAGCACATCTAATTTCGGTAAAATGAATGGTCTCCTAGCAGACCTGCAAGCGTTTTGAGCTGGAGGCCCAGGCAAAGCTGCCGTCCTTGCCTATTCCACCCAACAGTAACACCTACGAGCCCCGGCAGGTATACCTGGTTGTCTTGCAAAGCCCATCAAACTCTGTGTATCAGAAATGCAACTAAAATTGGTTCTGAACTCTGCCTGTTTGTAGCTTAAAATATGAATGTAAACCTGGCTTATGTTTATGAAGTTCAGCAGTGCTCCTGTCATGCCTCCTTTTCCTTCAACCTTTTTTTTTTTTCATTATATATATATTTTCAAGGAAGTTTATTTAAATGCAGAGTTTTAAGATAATCAGAGGTTGCATTTAAATTGTTGTTGAGTAAGACATAGAAGTATAAAATACACCTGAAGCTGAGTGAGTTCAATAGATAAATAAGAAACAATGAAAATACCAGCAGAACATTGTGAGCAAGGATGGCTACACTTCCTTGCGGGGCTTTGAAATAGGTACAGACCCAGGTAACTGCACTGAACTTACCCAAAATTTCCATTAACCAGCCAAGTCATTAAAGAAAATTATACAGCTCAGTTAGGGGAAGGAAACTTTTTAAAGACCATCAGTGGGTTTATTAAAGCCATCATGAACCGTTGTGAGTCTGTAATGTACGGAATTTACCAGCTGTTTTTATTTGATTTGATAAAACACTGTACTGCGTTCATCCTCAGAGCGTAACAGTGTGACAAACTATTTTACTCACCATAAAGGTTTTTTTATTCTCTGTTCTTACAGCCTGCAATTAAAATATTGTAGTAGTAGGCATCTTAAAAAGCTTACAAATAGCAGGCCATGCAGTGCTTACTTTCACCTGAGCAGTAAAAATGCAAAAAAATACATGTCTAAAGTCAATACTTCGGAGGCAAAATAACTTCTTTGTGAGACTAGAGTTCATGAAGGCTGGATTAGCTATGGAATGAATGAAGGAATTGTTTGCATAAGGCTTTTGGATTTGGTCATAAATAACGTGCATTTCAGCTGTGTGTCCTGTCCTCATTTTCTGTTCTCTGGAAGAAGAAGAATGAAGTTGTCTATCCTCTCCTGCCTGCTATTAATTTTTGCTACTAAGTGTTTTCAGAACTGTTTTTAGCACAAACATATTTCACTTTCTTTAGAAAGAATCTTTTATTTTTAATTACATATTTTTGTATGAAACTTCTGCAAAAATAAAACTTTTCATAAGAAACAAGGAGAGGGAAGTGAACCTTTTGAGCAGTTGTGATCATCAAGTAATTGTCCTTGTTCTCCAGTAACTACAGTTTTAATAAAGACCTAGTAAGCTGTTTCCTTTACTTGAGCCTGTCATCTCCAATGGAAAGTAGATTCTTAGTAGCATATCAAACAGACTGAACAAATGAACAATTTCAGGAAAGTCACCTTTGGATTTTTATGCTCCGGGGCACAATAAGGCTGAAAGGACATCCTCGTTCTTCATCCAAAAGTAATAGAACTTAGAACTGAAAATATCAGGGTCTTCTGTGTCCCGTTGCTGAGCTGTGTGTCTCAAGGTGCATTTGTGTTGGGGAAGGTCTGGCTTTAAAATAGCTGTGGTTAAGACGAACCTTTTTAGGAGGTTTTGGTTTGCAGTGATGGTCTCAGTGCCTGTTTCTCACCTGCTTCCTTATGGCAGGATTTCAGCTCTATATTTTGGTACTAGAGAATAGGAAATAAATTTAGTTTCATCCTTGGCCTTTATTAAGAAGGACTAAAGCAAGTTTGCATTAGAGATAAACAGTAGGAAACATGCAGGGTGGTGTATATGCCGTGAATATTTTAAGGCAGGAGACAGTTTATTGGCTGGATTTGTAACAAAGTGCAAAAGACACAAATTCAGGTCTAATGTTGGAAATTTTTACTTGTTTCAAAATGGAGTGCTTTTAATAAATATAGCATGCTGGCCTGTCAGGAAGTTTTACTTGGGATCTATTAGCAACTTATATAAATGGTTGCTTTTCTTGGGCTAGAGATAATAATTACATTGCCTATAATTTAACAAACTAATCTGCAAATACAATGAATAGTTCAGGATTACTTTGTGGTTTAAGAAGAAAACAGAGTGACTGTTTGGAGCATGTGTTGGAGACTGCAGAAGAGCGAAGAGCCGACGCAGGAATTCAAGTAATCAGATAATCAGGCCTCCACAGACAGCTAATTTAGCAGGTGACATTTTGAGGGATAGGATTAAAGATTACCAAATGAGATTGTTACAGAACAATCCAAACATGTAGGACTAAGTTGTTTTTAATTAAAACCTTATTTCTAAAAAACATTTGGAATTTATTGGGTGTTTGAATACCCACAGTCCTTTCTCCCTCTGGGATTTTTGAAAGGGGTTATGGGTAGATATAGCTAAGTTGTAGATATTGCTCGTTTTCTGACAAAAGTACCAAACCATAATTATTTCTTACAAAAGCTGTATGTGTAAGAATGCAAGAGTAAATGACCAGATGGAAAAGAGTGGACTTCTTGCTGATTAAGGTAGATGTTTTCATTATTGATCTTCACACTTTGATAAGATGGAGGTTTCAGACATTTAAATTATATGATTTAAATAATTTAGTCAGGTCTCCCATTTCTTTACCTTATCACTACAGGTAACTTGAGCAAGTGAAATATTTTTTCCTCCCTCCTGTGATCTTAGACGACGACTAGATGGTTCAGGGTGCAATGTAATGTTTGGCCTGGAGGAACACGCATTTTTACATGTATTCTGAGGGAGGAGGAGCAGAATTCTCTCTAGTTCTGCCCTTCCCTGGGTGCCCTCGGTAGCCACCTTGCCCATAGGATAGAGGTGAGAGGAGAGCTTTAAACTGTGTTTTACCCCTGAGCAGCTTCTCCTTTTGCACCTGGAATGTGAAACTATCTTTCCAAAGTGGAGGAAGGCGTGAAAAACACTGCGGGCTCTGTAATCGGGGCGATGAGGGAGCGGGCGCTCTCCACGTTATTGAGCTTGTTGCTTGGAAAAACAAGAGAAAATCAGGTTTTTATCTAACCCAGGCTTTTGCTCTTCCATTTCCTTTCATTAATTGCTTCAGAAGCAACCAGGTGTTTCTTCTGTGGGGTCTTTTCCTTCCTTGTGAGCCACTTTGTGCCTTGACCTTTTTGCTAATATTACAGCGGAGACAACCGCATATCATTATTCATCCGGTTGATTTAATTATTGATCCTCTCAACTTTACAGGACTTAATTAGCAGGTGCTGTATTGAACGAAACCAAAAAAAAAAAAAGAAAAGAAAAGAAAAGAGTTTGTTGGATTAGTAAATAACAGAGAATTAGTGGTAGTTTAGTGATTTAATTAGCACAGCTGCCTCGCTCCGTCCCTTCCTCGGGTGGCATGCGTTTCGGTGAGCCTGGTGCTGCTCTGCTCGCAGGTCGTTATTGGCCCTCACTGGGAAGGCTTTAAAACATGGAGAGAACCTGGAGGATAAGAAGTGTTCTCGATAAGAAGGCAATATTGATCACTGCTCTGTTTCAGAAGACTGTCCCATACTGTAAAGGCTGCATGATGCAATAAATATGGTCTATCCGGTCTTCATGTCATCACCTTGGTGGCTTGGAAAATCTGTGAGACATGAGTTGTAGGTGAATCTGACTGCAACATTATCCTTCACGGAAGAGCTGGTGCTCCATGCTTTACTGGGTGATGTTGGGATAGTTGAGAATCGCCATACATTTTCCTCAACGTATGTGTGAAAGGCATGATTCAGAAGATGGGAACTGGTCATCATGAGGAGAGAGCTGAACATCTCTGAGACAAGATGAATTAGAACCTCTGAGTCCAACTACAAGTGCTGAAGGTTGAAGGGGAGGTGCCTCCTTCTGAATACGCAGTTATTCAATGAAGAAAAGAGGAATCCTCAGTGCAGTTCAAATCAAAAATAATGTATAAACCACTGTATAGGAGTAAAATTTAATTGAAAAGAGCTAAGGTTGTCAGTAAGTTATTTTGAATCACATTTGGAGAAGCATCTCTCTGTTGATATCACTTGCTGCAGTTGCATAGATACGTAAGGAGAATCAAAGCTTCAAGCTTTTATTTTTCTAATGTAGATCTCCTCAGAAAGCCAAACTTCAGTCTAATCCTGTATAGTTGAATATTGTTATTGAAACCCTTCTCCTGGCCTTCCCCTGGCACATCAGGTTTTCTCCTGCAAAACGGGCATCCAGCATCTCCTTTTGCCATGTCATGTCTCCCCTGAGCTCAGATCTGACACACTCAAATTAAAGTAAAATTGGGAAGTATCTGTTATGCAGCCTTGATATATTAGAAAATATTAGAAATATTAGAAATGCAATAAAAAATGTCCAAGTCTAAGAATAATGATGTATTGCCAGAACGGCAGGGAGTGCTCTGGCACTTGTACAATGTCTAGTACAATTAGGTTGTTGGCCAAATAAAGACTCCTGAGGGTGCTGGAAACTCATGTGGTGCTTAAAACATCTTCAAGCAAACTGTAGAGCAACTTACTGTAATTGGAGATTGTGCAAAATTGGGATTAATGTCCCATCTTAGCAGAGTTGGAGCTATGGCTGCACTTTTCTATGTTGCCATCATCTGTTACATACTCCAGGAACTGCCTTAAAGTTAAGTGTACAGCCTGCAAGAAAGCTGTTTTTCCTTTCCTTTTAAAATATCTTATTTTCTCTCTCCCTTCTTTTGAGCAAGGTAATTTTTTCGGAGAAGAAAAATCTAAAAGTCAGAAATCTTTGAATAACTGTCCTTCTGAGCTTCAGGAAGGCCTGCAGACATCAGTTAGGCAGCTGTGCATGCAGACGTGCACCCGGATGCTCATGTGTGCTGGGTGGCAAATCCCAAGAAAAATCCAGTCTTTTTGTGACAGATTTTCCTGAACGTAGTTGAACCAAAAATTCCACTCTGTGACCGGTAGCTGCATTTCAGTAGCCTCTCAGTACCTGAATGCTCACCTCAGCTGCCTGGGTGTTTGACGTGTTCTTTGTCCTTATATTGTAACTTACACTTGGATTTATTGTGATTTGCAACTCTGCTTTAGTTCATTGTCACAACGTTTATTTTTATGGTTCAAGCTTAGTTTTATTGTTTTGCCAAAATGCTCTGAATGCCCTTAACTACATGACCTTGTTTAGCCCGAACTTCAGGCTTTCGGATTATTTTTCATAACAGAAATAATGGCTCTTTTTTATAGAGAGATTAATACCAAAAAAGCAAAGTGGACATTGTAGAGCGCCCTTACCTGAGTGCTCCGAGGGGTGGATCTCCCCGGTGCCCCTGCTGCTGGCAGGGATCTTTGTCCCCAGGGAATGCCCATGGCAAGATGCCACAAGGGAGCACACATCTAGAAAACTCAACGTGCCATTTCTGGAGCTGTTTCTTGCTTCATACCTGAGAATTATCATTTGTCTTATGTCAGTTTTTGAATTGTTTAGATCTTACAGCTTTAAAGGATTCCTACTAAAAGAAAAATACTTGAACAAAAGTGTCTCCCAAAGCGTTGTTTGCGTGCCTGTATTTTCAATGAGGGTTATTTTGGGCTGTGAAATTAGAAATGGTGGGTGATCCAGAGATGTTACCCATCTAGATTCCTGTTTTGTTTGTGACCGCTTATGAATTCTTCTATTTCTAGAAATACTTCTGGATATCTTCTCATTTGAATGTATCAGAGTTGAGTCATCTGGTCTTTCTAATGCCTGGTGGCATAGTCACCCCCATTCAGCATAGATACATGTCTTTTGTATATCCACTAATGTATTCACACTTTTTTACTTTTTATGTACACCATGAGGTTATAAAAAAGATTTAAAGTGTTTATCAGAATAAGAATCCTAGGTGAAAATGGCAATACCTGAATACCTTGCGTGATGAATGATCAACCCATCCTGGGGAATGGGGTGCAAGGTAAAAGAATTGCGAAGTCAACAGCGGCGCCCTCTCACTGTTATTAAGTTTTATTAGAGGGTGATCAACTCCACGGGCATTGGGATGCATGAATCAAGATCTAGGGCTGATTAAGAAACAGACTTCAAACCATTTGTTTGTTTGCTTTTTCTTGGATCAAAATTGCATCAGCAACTCTGGATATTTTAGATTCCGTACAGCAAAGTAAATTGTTCCAATAATGAATGAAAAGAAAAACGAGTACTAGCACACTATATAATTCATCATTATATAATTCAGTAGAATTCATAAAATTCTCCTTTTGTGCTCCCTGGTAAGGGTCGCTAGGTTTCCTTGCTGTGTTTCTAGCCTTCCCTTTCTGCATAGATGGTGCATTGAGCTGTGCTCTGCAAGCCTGGGCAATCTGGCTTCTCATTTGTGACAGAAGCTACCCTGGAAAAAACCTGCAATCCACACAGAATAGTTATGGATTACTTCTCTTTTGTTACCTGGGAAGTTATTAATTAAATATATTTATATATTCACTACCATCTCTAGACTCCCTCTTGACACCTAATCTTGCTTCAGCTGGATCAGTCTTCATCTCCTTTTTCATGAGATAGTCTTAAACAAGAAGAAATTAGAAATAAATGGTGTAGAACATCACCCTGTTTACTATCGGTAGTGGCAAAATTGGATAAAAAGTCTTTTAAATTTTGGGCAATTCCAAGCACAAAATAGATCACTAGCTAAACAAGACTTTAAGCAGTTTAGCTTATTCAGACTCTGGGCAGCATTTGGTTCTTTCAGTTCCTCTATAATTCTGTTGTGACGTCCTCTCCTCAGCCCAAACGCTGTGAAAAGAACACACACCTGAATTTGCTATAAATATGCTAGAATTTCATTTCTGTAGCTGGCAACCTAAGCCATACTGCCATATTGATTGTAAATCATGCCACTCGTAATCATCTCTTTCTGGCAGTTTGCACCACTAGCCTATTTGTAACCTGCTTTTGAGATGGTATCAGAGACCTGGTTGGAGGAAAATGTCTTTCCTAGGCTGTCAAAAGCTGACCAACATTAGGACCATTTCTTTAAAGTAAGTTTGAAATAAATATTCATATATGGGACTATATAGGAAAAAAAATGGCTTTTAGGGATCATAAGCGAAGGTCCCTTGGACATCTGAAATGCGTGGTTACGGAAATGCATAAGGTAGATTTATGCTTGAAGAGGTATATAAGCAAAATGCCAGTATGTAGCAGGGGAGAGATGGTCTTAAAATATATTCCTGTATTTCTTAGCAACTTCATATAATTCTCTACAACCAGAAGACACTGTCAGATCCTTCTGTTCCCAGCCCTGCAGTACTGGCCTCTCTGGCACGCTGTGTGTTCAGTAGGATCAACTTTACTCTTTATAAAAATGAAATCAGACTTACAGAGCTTAATTATTTTTCATGCATTTGAATACCCATGTAAGTATGGACTTCATAATGGAAGAACAGAGCTACAAATTATTCAAATATTGAAAATGTTGAAGGCATCCTTTGAACTTTTCTTTCAGCCATCTTTGTTGTAGACACTCTCTTCTCGGTGCTGTTTGCCTGCATTTCAGTAAACAGAAATACCTGAGATTTTTCAGAAGTCAATGAGATGTATTCACTAAGGATGAAGCGTCTTTAATCTTTTGCTTCTGTAGCCATCCCAATAAAATTCTCCGTTGTCACTTAGAGTCATAAAACAGCCTTAGACAAGGGAAACCAAAGTGCTGTAACCGGAGAAGTAGTAGTTTCCTCTAGAGTCCCAAGGAGGTTCATTATTTGCTTCAGAATTTTTCTTTCCTGTTCCCTCCACCTGCATAGAATCATAGAATCATAGAATGCTTAAGGTTGGAAAGGACCTCAGAGGTCATCTAGTCCAACCCCCCTGCTCACACAGGGTCACCTAAAGCACGGGGCACAGGGCTGCGTCCAAGCGGGTTTTAAAGATCTCCAGAGAAGGAGAATCCACAACCTCCCTGGGCAGCCTGTACCAGTGCTCTGTCACACTCACTGTCAAGAAATGTTTCCTTAAGTTCCTGTGGAACTTTTGGTGCCTCAGCTTGTGGCCGTTTCCTCTAGTCCTATTGTTGGCCATCACTGAAAAGAGGCCAGCCCCCTCCTCCTCACTGCCTCCCTTGAGGTATTTGTAGACACTGATCAGGTCCCCCCTCAGCCTTCTCTTTTCCAGGCTGAACAGGCCCAGCTCCCTCAGCCTTTCCTCACAGGGCAGATGTTCCACGCCCCTGATCATCCTCGTAACCCTGCGCTGGACTCTCTCCAGCAGCTCCACATCCCTCTTGTACTGGGGAGCCCAGAACTGGACACAGTCTCCAG